>JAHWFP010002222.1:0-27501 GCA_023313725.1 Lithobius niger | reverse complement strand
CTGACCCAAGGACGAGGTGTTCGACAAAACTAGAAATTTCGTACACCCAAGATTTAGATTTTCAAATCCGTTGTAAATCTGTAAACATTGTGTAAATCATCTAAATCTTGTGCAAATCATTCAAATCTTATAAATCTTGCACAAATCTTGTAAATCACGTAAGGACGAGGGGTTCGACAAAATTAGAAATCTCGTACACCCAAGATTTAGATTTACAAATCCGTTGTAAATCTGTAAACCTTGTGTAAATCATCTAAATCTTGTACAAATCATTCAAATCTTGTAAATCTTGCACAAATCTTGTAAATCTAGTACAAATCTTGTAAATCACGTAAATCTGACGTCAGTATTTTAAATCCTACTTAAATCTTTTGTAAATCTTTAAATCCCAGCAAATCTACAAATCTTCATGTAAATCTCCAAATCTTTCTGTGTAAATCTTTAAATCTTCTGTAAATCCATGTAAATCTTGAAAAAACCTCATGTAAATCGTTAAATCTTAGTTAAATCTTTAGCAAATCTGTAAATCCCAATAAATCTGCAAATCTTCATGTAAATCTTCAAATCTGTAAATATGTGCAAATCTATAAATCTTCTTTAAATCCGTGTAAATCTTTAAAAAACGTCATGTAAATTATTAAATCTTGCTTAAATCTTTAGTAAATCTTTAAATCCCAGCAAATCTGCAAATATTCATGTGAATCTTCAAATCTGTAAATCTGTGTAAATCCGCAAAATTTTATGTAACTCTTTAAATCTTCTGTAAATCCGTGTAAATCTGAAAAATCTCGTGTAAATCATTAAATCTTAGTTAAATCTTTTGTAAATCTTTTAATTCCGAGCAAATTCGTTAATCCGTTGGAAGATTTACAGATTTACAAATCTCGTACACTTTTTTTTCTTTGTCGAACCTCTCGCCCAAGGCGCCAACGCCCAAGGATGCCCTATAGCCATATGGTGCATCGTGTGTCGTCATTTAATGGGAAAAGAAAGTGTGTCGACGCTGTTTTTGTAATATCTTTTCGCATGCTTTTCCGTACAGCTAATGACCAAGTTGTCGACGCGCCATTAAGCCTCAATCCCCCCCCCCCCCCCATAGAAAAAAATGGTAACCTCGTTCGTTAATAGCGTTGTACTAAATTTCCCTTTTGTAAGTTATGCAAACAAATTTTCTTATTCAAGTCTTAAGGACTAGCAATAGGTGACACTGCGTACTCATGGATAACGCGGCTCTGCTTAATAAAGCAACGCGACACAAAGAATGAACTTCCGGGTGTGCGCAGTCAGAACTTGGGCAGTCAGTGACTTAGAATTATCGCGAAAAATCGTAACAACTCTGAAACCTGCACTGACTATTCGATTTGGGCGAGAATTTTTCACGAGTCCGGATACTGGCCGAGTACGTAGGATCCTGTACCGGATCGGATATATATCTGGATTCTGTCGATCCCTAATTATTACTGGATATCGCAGACTTACCGAAGCCAGTGTTAGGCTTATTAACAGAGAACTTACAATGGCAGCGACACGATGAAGGTATCAACGGAAGATTAAACAGAGATTTGCATAAAAATATGCTGAAGAAAAAAGAATAGACCCATTATGTAAATCAAATACATTGAATCAACGCGCTCATTAATGGATAAGCTACGTTGCAACTCGATGGGGATGACTTCACGGTAGTTCGGTTTGCCCTGTATTATGATTGAACCATGTTAAGACAAGAGAGCAATTTAGGAATCCTTTTGTAGTTATCCAAATTTATTGCTGGAGTTGTTATCAGATGATCAGTAAAAGACCAGTCATTATTTATCACTGGTGGAGGAAGGGGGGACCGCAGAGGAAAATGGAAGAGGGGTCATGGATTTTTAGATCCTCTCGAGGGAATTGATAGAATTTTATGTTCCGTTAAGGGAGAGTCGCAAAAAACACTGACCAAACTGGAGGAAAAAGACATATTTGGACCTCAAAAATGACACTTTCGTCAGTCAACACTTAAAAAAAACGCTCAGCTTTTGAGGGGCTTGGCCCTCACCCATGATGGAGTGTTTACAAGGTTTTGAAGCTACAAGTAGAGTTTTTTTTTAACTTTCTAGAAAAGCATGGTGTCCTGGATCCTTGGCTTCTTCTGCCATTCAGGCGTTGACTGTGTTACGGGTGTGGACATGCATTAATCATCTTATTGTATGAAACTTGACACAAGACGGATGTAATGAACACGGGTGTTTTACACAACATTTTTAACTCAGCCTTGTCCTTTCGTTAAAAAGTAGGCACGGTTTCCTTACACCTAGTGGTAACTTGTCGGTGCAGAGTGCTACTTACTTAAATTTGGCTACAGGAAATTATCTGCAGACAGCCTCAATTACAGGCATATAAAAAGCACATTTTTTTTGGAGGGATGAGTCACATTATTTTTGGACCTAGACTGTGGGAAATCAAGATGTTTTCAGGGCTTGGAAGGAGGGATCATCGAAAATTTGTGGTCACATTTTCATTTCCTCCTTTACCCCTGGCTATAAATCATGACTGCTCCCTAAGAGGCCGTATACAAGTGACCACACGTAAGATTTTCTCCTTTAAACCCCACTACCCCAATCACACTTTGTAACAACCTTTGCAATCCCCCCACTCCCCCGAAAAAAGGCACAAACGTGGAACCCTTACCTTTTTTGCCTTTGCTACCGATGAAGAAGGATACAATTGGAAAAATTGTGAAATTAGTTCGGTATTGTTGGAATGTGTGAGACATCAAAAAAAATTAATGAATCCCTCCCCATTCCAACCCTGTCACACTCCGTGACTCCCTTCCACCTCTACCATGACGTCATTTTGTGTGCTGCCTCCAATGCAGCTAATAACTAAACCAGTAAGCAGGAGTCTCCGCGCTTAGTAGATAACACAATGATAATCTAAGGAAAAGCAGGGAAAAATCAAGGTCGAATTAATAGGGCCAAAAAATAACTTGCACGATTGGGTGAGAGCTGTAAACGGAATAGAATCCTAATTCGAAATGCTTGTTTTTGTCCGAACAATGGGGAAAGCGCACTCTTGGAATATACGTTGGCTACATTGTGAAGCCACGGAATTTCACATAATTTCATTGTTACAACTTAGTACTTGTATTAATACACAAACATGCTAAAAATAGATGATTATTAACCTCAAGATCTGGTATTTGAAACATGTTATTGGGAGTGATCCGAGACCTTTACATTGATTGTTACAGTCATCAGAATTGTTTAGCAGCATTTAAGCAGGTAAGCATGCAGCCTCAGCTGTCATGTACACTTGGGACCAGCGGCTTTACCAGATGGACGCAAGGAAAGTTTCCAATGGATAGCACATTGTACTGTCGAGCCATCAACAAGGCAATACTCAACTCGGTTGATAAAACTTATTGTAAACTGAGTTTCGCCATTATGGCGAAAATCATACACTAGAATAACGTATGCAGTAGTATGCTGTATGGCTTGTTTTCCTCTTTTCTTCATACAATTTACGAGTTGTGTGTATTTATTTAATCCTTCGTCGAGCCTTTGTATTGCTTTGTACTCTTTCATCTCCATTGCCTATGCCCACAAACATCAGTCGAATGGATCCCTTGTCACTGTTGTGACCTTAATAACAGATTAAGTGAGTCATCTTTGTGCCAGTGGAGGAATAGCCATATCAATAAAGGCACTATGTCAGTGATCTGGGGTCCAATTGAGTTACCAGTTCGGATCTGGGTCATGCCAGTAATTGTATAAAGGTGGCCTACCGTACTATGTTATTACTAGAGTAGGATTTTTGCTGTTTGGGTTGTTTTCCACTGTCCTTTATAATACTGCAGTCGGTCGTAGAAACGAAAAAGATGTGCCCAACATAGTCGTAATATCAGTATGTGAAATCGTCTAAAATGAATATATTATAATCTTATTTAAGAACGTAGACCTTGTGAGTTTTTGCAACTAAACAGAATTTCTCGTAAGAAGTGGCCCTATCACCTATTAAAACATGGGTTGAATTCATAGAATATGTAAATGAACTGATAATTTTTATATTATCAAAGAGTTTTCCTTGGGAGATCAACGTTTGTTAATAATCATCGTTACTCAAAACATCCACAGTATCGTCTCATACAGTCCATCAAACTTTTCTGAATAGTGTAAACTTATGTATTTCATCACTTCCGTTGCATTTTCATGTTTTGTAACCATCTCCATGGTTTTTCATAATATAGGTTCCAGCCTAAGCATTACTTCTCATATGCAAAAAGTATCTGAAAACATTGGAAGAGACTGGAAACGCCTTGGACGACAACTAAATCTTAACGAAGCCCTGCTGGAAGATATTGAAGATAAATACCGGACATATGGGTTTCAAGAAATGGCATATCAAGTAATGATAATATGGCAGCAAATTGTAGGAAAAGAAGCTACTTGCTCTTTGCTTGACGATCACATCGAAGCCATTGGTCGGTCCGTTATCACGTAAGTGTATATGAGTCAATAGCTCCATCCTTCTGTTTGGTTACACGTTATCGAGAACGTCAATTTGTTTCTAATTTACTTACAGGGCATTAGGCGTGTAAACCATTAATAGCACCAAGAATTTACAGAGTGTCTAACGTATAAAGAAATACTTGTCAGTGGTGTTATTGTTCGTTTTTACTTGTGCATTAAGAGGAAATAGGAACTATGAAAACTGGACAGTATAAATGCCTAGTTCTCACGTTGTGACTGACTGCAGCACCCAATTTGACGAATTTTTGGTGAAACAAAAAAATCCACCTTATTATAAGGAATTTTTAAAAGACTCAGTTTTCATGTGATGGTAGCTTAGCAAATACGTTGGTGTACAGATATAAGAAGGCCCTGATGTGTGATCAAGCATAGACAATAGTTAATACAATGAGTCCCATGTAAGTTGTTCTAGGCTATTCAACCATGAAAGACCAAACCGATTGAATTGGTGTAAAACGTAACGCTGGAAACGCCTACATGAAGATTAAAATCTTCCAGGGGGTAGAAAGAATTAGAGTGGAATTAACGTTCTTTTCAACTGCTAAGGTTATCTCATAAATTTTCTATGAAATAGCCTACCTAGGATCTACCCTGAGGAAAGGGGCAAAGGGGAATTTTCGCAGGATTTTCAAATAGGAAGTTGGTTTAAATTGAACCTCGTTTGAAAGTAGCCATCCTTTTCCCTAACCAATTTAGGCATTATTAGTACAGCTATTGCGTCTTCCGTTACTCTTCTTACACTGTCAAACTCATTGATAATTTAGCTTTTGTACGACACCTGTCGCATTTTCCTTTTATCTCCATTTACTTTCCTTAAGCTGTCAAATTCGTTGATATTTAGCCATTGTATGAAAGATGTCGCATTTCCCTTATATATTCATTTACTTTCCTTAGACTGTCAAATTCGTTGATAATTTAGCCATTGGTACGACAGGCATCACATGTTCCCTTTACCTTACTTTACTTTCTTTAGACTAGCAAATTCGTTCATAATTTAATTATACGGCTTTATATGGATATAGTTTAAAACCATTGCTAAGACAAATCTTCTGTAAGTAAAATGATTCACTCTCGCCATCCTTCCATTTTTTTACACGACTTTTAAATGATAATATAGTTTTACGGATTCATATGGATGTGGGAGCTGCTGGAGAATTTTGGTACAGATTTGAAATAATGTAAAATATGCAACAATATTCTCAATTAATAAGGCATCGCATTCTAAAACGATGTTTTTTTATATTTTAATAGCTAACAAATAAATATATTCCATTGGCGTGCTAATTTACAAGAGAAATTCTTTTTTTTTTACATGATGTTGCTATGATTGGAAGAGTCATGATTTTTGTGAAAAAGTAGATTTAACTGTTACTTTAGATGCAGTTTCAAGACATGAAACATTTTTTTTTATAGTACTTCCGCATATGGTACAATTTGCACTTCAAGTATTAATGCACCCTTGAATTATTCCTATGGTAAGTGTTATTGTTGTTCTCTGTATTATAACACCAACAATAAAACCTTGTGTCATGTCTAATTTGTGAGAGTATCACTTCGTTACCTGAACCCCGTATTTGGTGGTAAACATGTTATTTTTGGCATTGTAGAGGTACAAAAAAAAATCGTAAGATGAGCATGAGTATGTATGGTGTACAGGTAATATAAGTAATAGTTGGTGAGAAACGAGCGGTTATCGATTTTTAACCCACTTCTGCGATTATTGGCTCGGCTCAAGTATGCAAATAGGTCGAGGGTGAGCCCGAGACCTATTTGTATACGAGAACCGGGACAATAATGGCAGCTGTGGGTTAAAAATCGATAATCGTTCGTTTATCTTCAATAAATGATTTATACCACGGTTACCAAGCTAACTCGTATTTAATTAAAACGTGTTTGTGTTTTGTGAAAATTGATTCAAGAATTTGTCCCTTCATCCAGCAACGATAAATTTTTTTTGTTACATTAGCGTACTCATAAGTATAAATAAACATTAAAAACAAGCATTAATACGAATAAGTTTGCTTGTGTAATTGTATTCTAGCTTAATTTTGAAATGCCCCATCAGACAAACAACAAAACTACTTCTGCAAACTTTCCTTGTTGGCTGAACTCACTAGTGGGTTCTGCCAACAATGGTTTTATAACATAGGTGCATTAATTGAAGGGGTGCATGGACAAAGGTGTCAAGCAACATTTTGTTCATTTTGAGATAGTCTAACAATGGCTACTCCTAGCGTAATGCTTTTACAAATATCATTGTTGTCCCAAACAGAAGTTAATTATTGAAAGTTCTTTGTCTTACCTGCAAACCTTATTACGAACTGGTGGCGGAAAACAATGTGTTGTACGCTGGCGGGCGGTTGCCAACTTTGTTCGTGCAACAGGTGAACGGCTGTGAGCCCTCTGCCGTCTATGATGGTTGGTATGTGTGAGGCTTGAGTGAGAAAGTGTATGAGGGTGTATGACTGAGAGTTGTGTTTGGGTGCTGTGAGTACTTATGTATTAACGGTTCTTGGGGGTGTTAAGATGCTCTCTTTTGTGTAGTTCTTTGTAGGGTGGGCGCATGGCCTAGGGCCAAGGCCCCAATAAAGTATACCGGACTCTTACAACACTTTCAGGATATATCGTACACAAGTACCATAAAAAGGGTATCGAATGTAGTTAACACCTTTGTCCACGTATATGCCAGTGTTATTCTTGATGCAAGAATGTGACAAAAGGTGTTAAGTACTCAAATGTTTTACTTAAACTGAGCAAAATCACTGTTAAGCTAAACATTGTTGCTAATAATACATTATAAATTTAACAATAATATGCAATGAAAATTAAACTTTAAAAAGTACACAGCATTATTTCATTAAAATATTAAAATGTTAGCCTACTTATTAAAAGGGTTATTCCTTAAAATTCATGAACCTTCTATAAAACATAAACTTTAGGAATATGAGAGGCAGTTACGTTTTTTAATCTGTCAGCACCTAATGAGAAATTTTGTTAATCTAATTAATATTTTGAAGAATATTGGGAGAGACCGATTTCTTTAAAACAGCTCTACGTTGCTGTGACTGTTTATAGGTACCAACTTTGTCACACACGAATCCAAGTACTTCATCGATGAAAGCTACAGTTTCTTTTTCTTGACGTTTAATATATGCTATACAAAGTCAAGGCTCTTATGTATGTCCACAGCAGTGACTTTTCGATCCATTACATCAACAACTGTGAATGGGGTCTTGGTCTTGTCTGGTGTACAGATAATTTCTGTATATTCATCTGGATCGAGAACCTTTTGTGCTTTTTCATATTTTGCTCACCTTACCAAAGTTTCTGTCACAATCTGAATTTGTGTGCCCAACAGTTTGCAACTTGTGGCCAATACATTTAAGTATGCCCTTCAAAAGTAAATAATTCCAAAGCAAACTAGTCCATATTTCTTATTTCGCCCTCTGATGAATATGACCTCACAATAAGGTGATCAGGCTACGCATAGATTCTGCTCCACCGGATGAATGCCCACAAACTGTTTAAGACTTTGTGGCTTCCATGCGATGTCACATTTTCGGTTCAGGTCATCATGGAGCTTTGTTATTCCTCAGGTGTAATTAGATGAACTTTTAGGTTATAAAACCACAGTTTGTGTAGGTAAAATGCTATCGGTGTACTTAGTTTTGGAAGTGGCATGGTTTGTTGCATGTCAAACGTGATGTACCATTTCTGGGAATCTGATTTCTCATCTCTTCTATCTGACCTATGCATGTTCTCTTTCCAGCGTTTAACTTCCGATTCATTACCGTTTAGTGTGTTGAGACTTTGCATATATGATACTTTTAGGATGACCAAATGATGGCGCAGTTCTTGGGTAGCAAAAATCAAAATGGTTTTAAAAGAGTCCATCGAGCTTACCTAAGAATGCAGCCAGCTGAAAGCTTTGCATAAGGCTTTAATCTGAATACTGGGTTACCATCTTGGTTTTAAAAACTTCAAAATATTCTTATTGGATTCCCTTACCTTACTCCATGTAGGCTATAGCCTACAGGCTAACAAATTTGCAGCTATGCTGTTTTTATTAGAGTACAAAAATATGTATTTTATCAGAATTTTTAGCTATCAAATATGTGGTAGCTCATTTTATTGACAGCGTCTCTTTTGCCGTAGCCAGGCCACGTGAAACGTTCTAGAAGTCAAAAGTGTTAAGTACGCATAGGTATGGTAAATCGAGTGCCGAAGGTGTTAAGTACTTAACACCTTTGTCCATTCACTTAACGGATTGATCAGTGTGCTTTAACACCTTTGTCATCCAGTATCTCAGTAAATAATGGTCCTAGAGCCTCCATCTTTGTACCACAGATAAGGCATGACTTGAAACCAATCACAACAGCGCTAACTCATTTTTGGAGAAAATTTCGCTTAACACCTTTGTCCATGCACCCCTTCAATTGGAATCCACTACGCGAACCATATACATGTAGTATAAGAATTGTTTTATTCTCAAAACAGTTGCATTCGTTGTTTGTACAACAACATTTTTCGACATAGAGCCTTTTTAAAGAAAGTTGACTGGTGTGCATTCAAGCGTAACCCCCCTGCCAGCTATGCATGGTCTGGGGAGCACTGTAAGCTCCCCCAGCAGGGTAAGCTATTCCGTCCAGGAAGCTGAACGGTCTTAAAACAATTAAGTCCAGTTTGTAACTGCTGGTTTTTTTTTTACAGAACATTTTACAGAACATTTTCTTAAATCGCATTTGTTTTTTATTTGTTGACATTTGAACACAGATTAAAAGTTGGCATTGCTTAAAAGTTGCATTCATTGTCATCAAACTGGCAATTCTAGATCAATCCCATCGTTATGGTCCAGAAAACACACGTAACTGAATCAAAGGAAAAAGCTAAGATCCTTAATCTTCAATTTTCAAAAAAATGGGATAGTCGACAATAATAAAATCCCACCTTTTAATTTACCACACGATCGATTGTTTTTAAAGCAACTTGTTCTCAAATTAATTTTACTGCTGATGCCATAACTTCAGCATGGAGAAATTTGCAGACGATCTTAAACTACATCCGGTGGTTTTAACGGAGGTAGACCATAAATTCCTTCAGGAGGGCATGACTAGCATCCAAAATAGGCGAACAACTGTCAGCTGCCACTGTCCATCAGTAAATGTATGCCCTTTTCAGTTGCCCTTTTCAGTCTGTCAATACTTTTCAGTTGGCAACAGAGGAAATCTTTACACCTATAGACTAGGCTCGAATGACTTGTCAATGACTGACTCAAATAAAGATCTGGGCATGGAGTCAGACACCACCTGAAAACATCTTTCCACTGTAACAACATTATGTTTAATGCCAATCGCAGATTTGCTGTCGTGCGTCAATCTTTTAATTCGGGGGACACCAACATCCTTGTCTGGGCAAACTAGGTGTAAGTACGCTCATCCTGGAATATGCAAGTCTGGTGTGGTCACTGAGTCTATTAAAAGACATTCACAGAATCGAGTCGTTGCAGGGAATATTCACCAAGTCAATCCCCGTCCCCGGTATGAGACATCTGATGTACACCCAACGGCTGAAACGTTCAAACCTTGACTCCTTGGAACTTTGACATTTAAAATGAAGGCCGACCTTACCCTTGCTTATAAAATTCTACACGTGTTAACACCGCATGAGCTATCGATACTTGAAATGAGTTCTGTAACAAAAACTAGGGGTCATTGCAAAAAATTGATTACCCAAATTCACAAATTAAATTGTACAGTTCACTTCTTTACGTTTGGGTGGTTCCAGCGCGGAAGTCATTGCCAGAAGTCAGTGTCAATTCTCCTTCAGCCAGCTCCTTCTGGAGACTCTTAGAGAGACAAACTGGGGACATTCCTGCTTCATCCAGAATTTTGTTGGTTTTAACTCGGCTGGTAATAATTGGCCAACAGGCCCTCACCGACCAGTCATGCTCTATTTACAAGACACATGTTTTATTATTATTATATTATTATTATTTAATCGATCTCGGATTCCTCACTGGTGGTCAAGTTTAAAATCACAGGTGGGCAAGTATAAGTCAGTGGTGAGCGATAATACCCATCAGTTAGTATGTTTAAAAAGGCCATGGTTCAACATGAAATCCATGCTATTACAATTAAAGCACACCATAAATGGTTTCTCACAATAGGTTTTCACAATTTCCGATAGATTTTCATAATTTCCGGTTCAAAATATACCCGATTTTCGATATGAAAAAAAAACACCCTCCAGGCCGTACTTGGCCAGCGTACATTTATCAAATATAGTTCGTAGTTTTGGCGTAATGCTGCGGCAAGATACACAAAACCAGAATCTCATACAAATGTACTAAAAAGGGTTTAATTAAACGTTTATTAATTAAGAAAGATAGGCTTAGGTTAAATAATATTTGGTTCTTTTCGATGGCATGTTGATAGTTATAACAACTTCTGGTTCTGTGTGGTGCTAGCTAGTAATGGCAGTAATCAACAAGCACGTAAGAAATCACAAAATGGCCATAGAATTGTCCATAGACCCGATTCATTTATTCTTGCATTAGATAATAAATGAGCTTCACAGAAGCTGTAAAGTGTACTTCGAGTATTGTCTCTTACAGTTACTGTATACTACTATAGCTATTACCCAATATTGGTTTCTAGTGCAACTGAGTTAGCAAGCAATAGGCTGAAGTTGGTTTCGATGGAATGTATATAGCGCATTAACAAACACATTTACCATCAGATAACTACAAATAAATAACACATTGTATAGATAATTTAAATGTTACATAAACATGTCGAATTTATTTTAGTAATTCGTGAGTTAAATTTTCAGTAAAATTCAAGTTTTTGCAAGTTCTTGTAATTTTTGTTACCGTAAACTCACTCATGCTCATGTGTTGGAAAAGCTTAGGGCTTAAGAAGTAATCTTAATAATTAAGTCAACATACAACACTCATAAAATAAATGGGAGAAAAACTTCCGTGTCCCAAAAATCATCGATAACTAACTACTGTTGCATTCGGGATATCACCTACGATACTTTCGATGATGAGGAGACACTTAACATCGACGATTTGTGCTGGGACAGAAAGCAAGCCTTTGAATAAACATGGGCAATGCTGAATCACTGAGTGATGTGGAGACACTTTAACATCGACGATTTGTGCTGGGACAGAAAGCAAGCCTTTGAATAAACATGGACAATGCTGAATCACTGAGTGATGTGGAGACACTTTAACATCGACGATTTGTGCTGGGACAGAAAGCAAGCCTTTGAATAAACATGGGCAATGCTGAATCACTGAGTGATGTGGAGACACTTTGACATCGACGATTTGTGCTGGAACAGAAAGCAAGCCTTCGAGATGGCTGAAACGGTGCAAGCCTCTTTTTACTGTTCTCGCATTTTTAAGTGTTTTAATCCGTTTTACTGATGGCTGAAAATTATAGAAGTTTTTAGATGTACTTGTGTGTTTCATGTCTCTCAGTGGCATTCCTTCCAATGAATCTAACTGGAATCATCTACCTACATTAGACATGTCACAATAGAAGTTGAAAGTTGAAAATGAGGGAAAAATCCAACGGTGACTGTGATTCTACCCCGTAGTACAACGGTCGTAGCTTGGTTCAACCCTTTCAACGACCCTTGTTGGAAAGCAGACACTCCCACCTTTAGAATGAATCTAATTGGGGTCATCCATCTGAATTAGAAACGATGCATCAGCAGTTGAAAGTTGTAAGTTGACAAATTGAGACTTCTGTAAGCATTAAATCAGCCAAAAAATGGCTGAAAATGGTCTAAAATCCATTTTTTCTCGAAAACGATAAGAGATATAAAAAAAAGGTATGGGAATGAGATTGTAGATTACATTATTGCCAACAACTTTTATTACTACCGTTTTTGTGTATCACTAGCGGTTCTTGCATAATCGGCCAAACAGCAAAATTGAGCACAATTTTCGCCGCCATCTTTAATGCCTAATACATTAAATGCGTATTGCCAAGGTGGCAACATGTGGAAAACTATTCCTTGGGATGTATGTATATAACAACTCTCAAATGAAAATTAAAAGTTGGCAAAATGTGCACGCTTTTTTACAACTGCTCCACGAGTAAAGCCTTTTTTGATAAGCTAGGTAAAAGGAAACTGTTCGACTAGTTTAGTTGCGTAAGTTCTATCTTGTTATCCAAAATGAGTTGAGTGTGCGTCATATAGACGATATGATAAATAGGTAGGTCAATCAATCATTCAAGGAACTTTATGTTAAAAAACACAATTTGCATATAGAGATCTATGCGATGATATTTGAAATGTGCACAGCCATTCATATGTATCAGTAAGCATGCATTCGTATTTCATACATTTGAACAGACGGATATTAAAGTTTTAATTATATAGGTATTCTCTGATGTAATTATTGCAGTTAACAATATTATTTGAACTGGCATACACTAGTTTTAGAGGCGACAACTCTGACCACTTGGCTGCAGCTGTTCCGTTTAATAGCTGTTCCCGAGGACCCTCACATAGCTTGTATTGTGCATGAGATTCTAAGTTCGCCACAACTCCTTCTAGGATTAATGAAACTGACGAAATGCTTTCTAGATTCTTCATACGTCATTCCAGTTTTCATTAGTGCTTGTTTTAGTAATGACAGGAGAACATAAGATTTCCGTAGGAACGAGATATGACAAACAGTATTCAGTACTCTATGATGGGATCAGAGACCCACACGGCCAAATATTTTACTACCAAAAATACATCTAACTTATAAGGAATTTAAAAAAAAGGCTTGGTTTTCATGTCAAACTAGCTGAGCCGGCCAACAATCGGTTTGTATGTAGATTTAATGGGCAGTAATGCTGATATCAGTCTTGACACCGGTCGAATGTCACCTATTTCCATTCTAATTTATGGACACAATGATCATTACAGTATTATATCATGTGAAAGGTTTATGGACTAAAATTTATATACTTTTTCCATTTCAGAAAGGAAGCACATCGCCGATGCTGAAAAAGATCTTTTCTTAAGGAAAATTCAAGACCGACTTCGGCGGCAGTACAAGGAACTTGAAATGAAGGGCTTACCTTGGATGGAAGATCTGTTGCTGAGTTTGGATGAGTACTACGTAGATCTTACCATACAAAGACAGGATAAAAGAGAAGAGATCTTCCATCAGCTACCATAAAGATCGAGGAGATATTAGCGTCTTATGATGGTGAGGAAAGACCTACTAGAGTGTTGATTGAAGGAGGCCCAGGACTTGGGAAGTCCACACTTGCTGCCAAATTAGCTTATGACTGGGCTAATAATGAACTGTACATGAAGCATTTTGATCTTGTGTTGTTGCTTCCGCTACGGCATTTTGTGGGAGACTTGGAAGAAACAATTTCATGTGCAACGTCCGTTAGCAAAGAGGAAACTAAATACCTTTGCAACATTTTGAATGACAAATCAAAGAACTTTCTATTCATCCTGGATGGCTACGATGAGGCATCACTTGAAACAGAAACGTCAGTAATTCCACTTCTGAAAAATGAAGTCTTTTCTCGGGTTTTCGTTGTAGTGACGTCACGACCAGGCAAATTTCCTTCTAAACGACGTACTTTGAAAGCTAATAGATCAAAGAGTAACAGAAAGGGTCTATTTGATAGTGCTGATTGTGCACCTACCTTTAGCTACTTCATTGATAGACGAGTTTGCATTAAAGGTTTTACCTCTGAGCAACAAGATATGTTCATGAAAAAGCATCTGAGTAATTATACTGAGGAAGAGCAGCGGAAGGTTAACTCAAAATTAGCTAAAATAATGGATAACGAGTTCCTCAAGTGTCCTTTATTTCTGCTTATGTTGATTGTTGGTTTCACCAACAGTCTCGAAGAAAATAAGCCTTTATTCACTATAACAGACGTCTACAAAGACATCTTCACATTTGTTATAAGAAGATATTTTAGTAAAATAGGTCTCCAATCGCTTGTTGACGTAGACATATTTTACACCCACAGTGAAGAAGAAACTTCTCAGCTAATAGAACAATTCAGTAAGTTTGCACTGTGGGCGGTTCAGACAAGCACGTTATCTTTTTCTCGTGAAGATAATTTGAAAAGTCAGAATTTTGATGTTAGAATCTTGGATTTGGGGTTTCTAACGCCAAGTGTCTGTGTGAAGGGTTTCAAAGAAAAGTTAATATATGAACCAGTGCACAAATCACTTCTCGAGTTTGCAGCAGCATTTTCTGTGTGGTTGTCATTCAGTAACAATGATTCAGGTAACTGGAAGGAGAAGGCCCTTTCATTACGACCAGTGGTTGATCAGTACAAGTCCAGGGAACTTTGTTTTCCATTTTTGGCTGGACTTATGGGAAAGCAAGCTGCAGCTTTGTACACTTTGCTTTGTCCCTATGCAGCAGAATATTCATCTGAATTTGGTGTGCTTACTCATAGCATATTACAAACATGTATTACAGATAATGTTCTTCATGCTTTGAAGCCATTCCTACCGAGTGAATGGTTAGTACCATGGTCAAAACATGACAGTGAATTTGGCACATCTCATCAGCATGAAGCTTTGGTTCGATTTGGTGTTCTTGAAGATAAAATAAAAGTCATCAAATGGGACATGCATTACCCTGTCCTTCTGCCAAGTGATGTGGAATTAGAAACAGTTGTGTGTGATATGACCACGTTCACTAGATGTAGACCATCACACAATGCAGTCATGCATTTCGATCATACAGTTCGTCATAAGGTTCGATGTAGGAACCTGTGGTTTACATTTTGTTCGATTCAATTGAGAGATATTGATCCGATAGCTTTCTTGTATGTTCATGAGAATATAATTTTTCAGAACATGTCATACAACTTCAGTGTCATGCCGGATTGGTTTACTGTCATAAACAAAACAGTCATTTTGAAAGATTTGAACATAAATTGGCTCAAAACGCACACTGCACCTGACAAAAAGAATTATAAGGAATTGTTTTCTAGGATGTTAGAGCTAATAACACAAGAAAGAGTTAAACGACTTGCCCTGCTGTGTGATGACAATTACCCTCAAAAGCAGATTGACGCTCTAATCAAATGTGCTGGGAAATCTTCGAATCTAGACACTTTTAGCATTCGAAGCAGTGGCTTCGCAGTTTCCAGTTTTTTTGTAGACTTGGCTGTACTCTGTGATGGAGGTAGAAAGTACTGGAACTGGATACAACTAACCGACGTCAGAGTTAAGTGCAGTCACTTTATAGACCGTACTGCGTGCATCCAACGTCTTGACATTGGTTCCACTTGTATGACACCGCGTGTGGTAGATAAATTTCAGAAATGCATAGTACCAGCCCTTGCAATACAGAGTCCAATACTTCCTCACGCAAACTCCGTATGGAATTTAAATGAAACGTTGGAAGAACTGAATATTGTTTTAAAGAATTCCTTCTTAGACGACGGCTGGCAGGCTGTTCTACCTAAGCTTCAGAATTTGAAAGTGTTAGTTCTCACCATCGCAGTGTACAGCCCCCATTCATCCTCGGAACTGTTTACTGGCTGTCGTATTCCTCCTCATCTTCACAGACTGGAAATATGGAAAATTGAAGTGAATCCAGTATTAGCTAGAGAAATAGTAGAGTGTGCTACCAGTTACCTGGCGCCTGCATTGCACGGTTGTCACACAGCTGGCAGCAGTTATCAAAGTACATATCCGTCTGCAACTTCATCACATTCACCCAAACTGCACTTGGATTGCATTTTACTGAATACATTACTACTGTTGCTTAACAAAGAAGAATTAGATGTGAAACAACAACAGTTCACTTCCCTAGTTTTCCATTTAAAACACTGTCTGGTTGTGAAATTGCTACCTCAACTGGAGATAGTGCGAAGATTAAGGGCACACACCACTCTCTCAACCATTTTAAGTTCTTGGATTGCTATTTTTCCTCCAGAAGAAGGATTCAAGTTGGATCATGACTTTTGGGGTTCCAAACAAGACGACTCAGCCCACAGTAAAGCAATGCATGAAAGAAGTCCAGGATTTTTGCACAGGTTTACCATAACGTATGAGCCATCAGTTCAGTGTTAACTAAGTGTCAGAGTTGGGTGTATTGCAATTATTTTACGTATTACTGTATATATACAAAGTGAGGCAAAAGTCTGGTCACACGCAAATAACTGCCGTCATAGTGGTCCTATGTTAATTATGAAGCCATATTTTTAATGTAAGTCAGATATGGCGAAGCCAATGAAGACACTTGCAATGACATTGAAAATAGCATTCAAGGTCATCCACATTCTATCTTCCAAACGGCACAAGATACAGCATAAAAGTGAATTATAAAGTTGTCCGTGAGCATTAAAAATGTCAAACTACGAAAACAGATTGAAAATCGGAGCATAATTACAATAGTTACAAGGAAAACAAAGTAGCAACAATGTCCTCCCTGTACGTTATAACTGCCATGCAGTGAAGCTTAGGGGCTGCCTCTGTCTCTACAAGCGAATGCACGTATGTGATTCGAGTCTTTCCTGCGTCAATCAATGCAAGTAAATGAGTGATTCGTTTTAGGCCTGAAATATTGAGCAATCATTCACAACACAGAAAGTCACGTTCGGTATGTGATTATTATCTGATTTTAAATTTTTTTCCCCCAGCGCTCATATCCCATTGTGTGACATCCAGCCCGGTTGCAACAATTGCCCAGTACAAAACGCATTGTTGTTACGAATACCCATACTTCATTCCCAAAGGCGGGAAAACCCTGTGCATTTACATTTACGAATGCTCGCACTTTTTAATAGCTCATAAATCATTATGGCATTACACATTACTTCCATTAAAAAGTAAACCTTTTTTTTGGCTGAACAGGGAGTATCTGAGAAGAATAATTTGCGTCACTGGCTCATTGGTAGATGTGGATTTATATTTCTGCCGCCTGGGATTAGGCAGATTTCCCCCCTCCAAAAAAATTGCTTTCATCGGCTTTTTTTTTCAAGAAAAATGTTTCAGGAAAAATGCAGGATAGACCTACGATTAGGATACTCTGAAAATAAGGTGGGCAGGTGGCATTATAAGGGGGTACTGCATAGTTTATAAGTGCCGGCATATGTATGCCTAAATAAATATTTTTTTCTGTGGTGTGAATGGAAAATTACATCCTACATTACGACCCGCTGCAACTAGAAAACGTGCGACCACTTTATTGTTAAGGTGCTAAAGAAAAAAGCAGTGGAGAAAAACATCGAATAAATAGATTTTTTTCAAAGATTTGTAACCTCGTTCTTGGGGGGCACTTTCATTCCTGTCCGTTGCAGTCTCTTCCTCTCCCCCTTCGACATTCTTTGGGGTCACTTTTATTCCTGTCCCTTGCAGTCTCTTCCTCTCCCCCTTCGACGTTCTTTGGGGGCACTTTCATTCCTGTCCCTTGCAGTCTCTTCCTCTCCCCCTTCGACGTTCTTTGGGGGCACTTTCATTCCTGTCTCTTGCAGTCTCTTCCTCTCCCCCTTCGACGTTCTTTGGGGGCACTTTCATTCCTGTCCCTTGCAGTCTCTTCCTCTCCCCCTTCGACGTTATTTACGTCCTGTCTTCCAGTCGGTAACATGCACGTTCAAATAATAATACTATCTTACTACTGAAAGGTAAAACTCCCCATCCCAGAAAAAACAACTTTGTTTACGCATACGAATGCCCAAACCTTTAAACCATGCACCCTCCGTATTTTCCCACCCGCCCACCTTATTTTCGGCGAATTCTGATAGTAGGCTTATCCTGCATTTTTCCTGAAACGTTTTTCTTGAAAAAAGCCGTTGAAAGCACTTTTCTTTGGCGGTTTGGAGAGGGAGGGAGAACCTGCATAGTCCTAGGTGGAAGAAATATAAATCCACCTCTGCCAGTGAGCAAGTGACGCAAATTCATCTTGTCAATTGCTTCCTGTTCACCATAAACTTGTAATTTACCCTTTAATAGAAGTAATCTGTAATGCCATTATGCTTTATGAAGCTGTTAAAAAGTGCAGCCATTCAAATGTCCAGGGTTTTCCCACCTTTGAATGAAAGTTAGGGCATTAGTAACGACAATGTGTTTTTTTTATTGCTGGCCAATTGTTGCGACGGGCTGGAAATCACTCAAAATGGCATTAAGCTTCGGCAAAAAAATAATAAATGCAAAATCAGAAAGTAATTTAATACCGAACCTGACTTTCTGTGTTGTGAATGACAGCTCATTACTTTTGGCCTAATCCGTATCCGTTTTCGTTTACTGGAATCTGAAATTTAACTGCACTCGTTGATGTAGTAAAGGTTCGGAACTCAAGCACGCGCTTGTAGAGGCAGCCTCTAAGCTTCACTGCATGGCAGTTAAAACGTTCAGGGAAGACTTTGTTGCTATTTTGTTTTGCTCGTAACTATTATATGTAATCATGCTCCGATTTTCAATCTGTTTTCGTAATTTTTCATGTTTAATGCTCACGTTCAACTTTGTAATTCACTTATGCCGTTTGGAAGATAAAATATGGATGAATGCTGAATGCTGTTTGCAAGGTCATTGAAAACGGCTTCATTGGCTTCGCCATATGTGACTTACATAACAAATATGTCTTCGGAATTAACATAGGACCATTATAAAGGCAGTTATTTACGTATGACCAGACTTTTGCCTCACCATGTATACACACAATTCCGTAAAATGAAAATGAACCACGATCAAAACTACTTTACTAGAAATAACTTAGTGCACAGTAAGTCCCCTTTTATGCACTTATGTATCACTCATTAATGTGACAGGACTCGGCTTTAACCAATTAATCCGCGAAGGAACAAACACATCAATAAAGGCAAGATGTCTGTGAACTGGTAATGGATGGTTTGCTACTGCGGACCAGAGACAATCATTTTCCACAATTCCACGATTTTCAAACATCCCGAAATTAATAATAATGGTTTCAGCTTTAAATTTCTTGGTGTTATGGCAACCTTACTTTGCGCGAGACCATTTTCAAAAATAGTGAACATTTGGGAAAGTTGAAATTTCATGACCAACCATAATACTCATGGAATTTAGGAAATTTGGTGGTATTTTCGTCTTTTATCAACATTTAGGTGGTCACAAAAGCTGATGTAAGTTCAAGTTTAAACTTTTGTGTTAAATTTGAATTGAAACTCAAACACAGAAGTCATGTTTTTACGTTTCTGTAAATTTAAAGACATGGTCATAAACATAAACCCATAACCCTGTCCAAAATTTCAGACAGGAATTGATTCATCGAAACGAATGTGTACGTGTAATTATTTTACGGTGCCTTTATAAGTTCCCGTGTGAAGTGCCGAAGAACCCTCACATGTCATTGACGTTTGTTAATTCCATGTGTGTGACTGGACCCTACATCCACATGGAAAAAGAATTAATAAACATTTGTCTTTTGCAGCTTGCCCTTATCTAAATTTAAGCTGAATAAACAATAATATGTATTTTGTTTGTCATTCTGATTCAAAATGGATTTATCTTCTTTTTCCTGGTCCAGCCCTGCCCTTTATAATATTCCTCGACTCACGCTTGTTTTACATTTCATAAAGGCAATTGTCATTTTGTTTGTCATTCTGATTCAAAATGGAGTTATTTTCTTTTTCCTGGTCCAGCCCTGCCCTTTATAATATTCCTCAACTCACGCTTGTTTTACATTTCATACAGGCAATTGTCATTTTGTTTGTCATTCTGATTCAAAATGAAATCATCTTCTTTTTCTTGGTACAGTCCTGCCCTTTATAATATTCCTCGACTCACGCTTGTTTTACATTTCATACAGGCAATGTACCCAGATAATTTTGGTCTTGGTTGTAACTCGTATAGTGTATTCAAATTCTCCCTCTTATTCTGGAACGGTGTTGAAAACGGATGTTGAATTATAATTTTTGCCACTTTTCCCTGTGGAAAATGTACCAAAGGACAGGCAACAGAATGGGTACTGTTTGGGGATCAGAACCCCCACTTGTCATTCTTATCCCTTAACTGCTTCATAGGACACTACGAGTGGTACTAAGAAAGAATACACCTTTTTGAGAAAACAACGTAACAGTTTAGCACGATAAAAAAATAAAAGACGCATTGTATAAGCAATAAAAAGCACAAAAAAGGTGATCTGTTTCGCTCAGAATCCCTGTGCTTATCGGACAACATAAAACTAGATAAAACAGCAACTTAAACTCTCCTAAATTTCCATGTTTAAACTCTCCGAAATTTGCAAAATTTATCTAGCATATAATGCTCAATGCTCAACAAATAGTAATCAACACTGAAGAAACTGTCGCTCCATTATGACATGCACTTCTGAAGGAATTCTTAGTCTGGCAACTATGACATCACAGCAAATGCACTGTTGAGCCCCAACGTTACTCCTAACCCTTTTACTGAACACAAGCGGGACTCGTTCAGAGACGCAATGTTTGGGTCCTGGTAAGTCCTGACATAATATTATACAGGTTGTTTCAAAATAAACATTACACACAATGTTTTTCTTTTAGTCTGGAAAGTGTTGGTGCTTATTATACTTGCTTGTACCTTCAAACTCCTTACATTTGGGTCCTACTAAATCCTGACATGTTATAAGGGTGTTTCAAAATAAACATTACACACAATATTTTTCATTAAGTCTGGAAAGTGTTGGTACTTACTAGAATTTCTACTACAGTCATGGCCAAATTATTATGGATTCGTCAAAAAAAATGTACATTTTTATCAAATATAAACATACATTGACTATTTAGGTTACTTAACTGATAACAAAACTTCATTTTAGTGTTAGGTATGTGCTGAACTCCATTTTACAACACTATATGGCAATGTGTGATGTTTTTGGCAGCTTTCCTAAGTTTGACACCAAAGGTCGTAAGACTCATTGCAAATGGCTGACTGCTGGTAGGAAGGCTCTCACCAACACTGGTAAGAAATTTAAGCTGCTTCCCTATTTACGATGTTTTTGATCCTGTTCAGGTTCAATTCGACCAAAGTCGTCCAAATGGGTAAAAGGAAAGCTCTAAGCCCACGTAAACATGGTCAAATCAAGTTGTTATTGAAAATACATACTTGACACAGAAGGATATTACAAAACAATTGTAAATTACACCTCTGATGTTTAATTTCGTAAAGAAGAAGCTTGAGAGCAATGGACTTGCATCACCCAAGTAAAAGAGAAGATGTGATGAGCACACTTATCATCTGCCTGTGATGATCGCAAACTGATGAATTTTTGTCAACGCAATCACTAACTGTCTCAAAAACTTAACACAACTTTGGGAGCAATAGGGGGTTATAACAGTCACAGAAACCATCAGGAGGCGTCTGTGTGCAGCTGGTCTGAAAGGTCGACGGCCATGAAAGAAGCCGAAAATCACGCCGTGGACGATGAAACAAAGATTAGACTGGTTAAAAGGGGGCAAGACTTTGGCTTCTCAACAATGCAGTTAGGTAAAACACTGTACAAAATTGGTACTGATATGTTTTACCTTACTCCATTGTTGAGAAGCCCAAGCCTTATACAGTTTTGCCCAACCCAGTCTTTGTTTTATCATTCTGTAGCATGATTTTCGGCTTCTTTCGCGGTCGTTGAGCTTTCAGACCAGCTGCACACAGCACAGCCTTCCTTGGCTTCCTGGGCTTGCAATAAACCCTGATTGCTCCGAAAGTTGTTTTAACTCTTTGAAGACAGTTCTGATTGCTTTGACAAAGATTCATCAGCATACGATCATCACAGGCAGATGATAAGCTTCCTCTACCACATTTTCTCTTTCACTCGGGTGATGCAAGTCCATGCAAATCAGGGTCACATGTTTCATAGGTGTAATTCATTCGTTATGGGGGTTGCACAATATGCCTGGCAAAAGAGTCGAACTTAAGTGTTTTAATCATAGGATAATATTCTTTTATATATTTATTATCTGGCACTAAGTGGTTATGTACAGGTGGTGTATGTGTATGGATGATAAGCTTTTCAAGATTAATACGTGCTCTAGTGTGTTTTTGGAAGGCGGAAGTGTGGCCTGTTGCGTATTTGTGAGGCGACTTGAGTGTTGAAAGGCAGTGTTGCACTAATGAATTGGATTCGACTTTTAATTTGAAGTTTGTTTTGTGGGATGCCATGCGTTCCTTAAGTTTTTGATGGGATTGTCTTAAATATGTAGCAGTACAGGTTGGCTCCGTACAGGGAATTCGATAAACAGTCTTGCGTGTGGAAAACTTGTCATCTGATTTGTTATTGTTTTTATTTTCATGGTGCATGGTCAGCTGCTTAATATTTTGGTGGCTGTTTGAAACAAGTCGGATGTTATTGATGTTAAGTTTTTTTCTTAAGGACTTCAGAGATGGCTATGAAGTAAGGCAGAACAATGAAACTCGTAGGGGGGAGGGGGCATTTTGGGGGTCAATGCTTTTGAAATTAATTTGTTGACATACCCGAGTGGGAACCCATTCTCAACATACTTTTGCAAGATGTATTGAAATTCATGCTGCAATAAGTCAGCATTACTGGTGTGTGAGACAACACGTTTAACTTCATTTATTACTACATTACTTTTGTAGTGGTCATCAACATAGGAGTTGTAATGCAGAGTGCAAGTAAACTGCATTCTTTTCCTGAAGTGTGTAAATTCGATTAGGCTATTATGGTTAATAATAACGTTTACATCTAAAAATGGGATGGCATTGTTTTTAGAGGACTCCATAGTGTAAGTGAGTGATTTAGTGATGCTGTTGAGAAAATCGAGTATTAATAAATTAAGTTGTGTTGGTAGAAGTGCTAAACTATCGTCAATATATCGCTTGTAATATTTAATTTGTGGAAATTTTTCAACTAATTTATTGTCGGCTGCATTCAGGACTATGTCACAGAAGAAAGTTGAAAGTGGGCTTCCCATCGGCACGCCATTGATTTGTTGGTAATATTTGCCTCCATACTCAAAGAAGGTGGCTTCAAAAATTACTTTTACTGCACTGATGAAAGTGTCATTATCCCACCCAAGCTTTAGGAGCGAGGGGGGTGAGGGTTGGTTTGTTAATTTTCGAGCGATTTCCGTAAGAATAAGGTCTTGGTCCAATGATGGAAACATTTTTTCGACATCAAAGGAAACAAATTCAAACCCTGGAGGCATTTGATATCCTTCCAGGGCGTGAACAATTTTGAGTGCATTGGGGGTAGTATGGCACCCCTCAGCGATTTCTTTTAGAATGGCTTTAAGGATGCACGGTTGCATGCAAGCTCAATGTTGGGGGTAGTCTTCCCACTCGTAATTATCCTGAGAGGAAAACCCGGCTTGTGGGTCTTTATCTGGGGAAAAATACAAGGGGGGGGGGGGGGGGGGTCGACTTTCAAATATTTTTCGAAAAATTCCGGTGTAATTTTTTCTTTGGTTACAAGTGCTTTAAGGAGTTTTATTATCATTTTTTTGCATGTTCTTATCTCATTTGGAATCTTGTTACAAATGTGGCTTCTTTGCCCTTTTCAAGGAGTTTGTACATTTCGTCGTCCGATGAAAGAAGTGATGACATTTGTTGACGGAGCGTGTATTACGACTGTTCACTTCGTTATTAAATTGCAAAGTACCAGGGTGTTTAACTGTTTATAAGCGTAGACACCCGCTCTTTATTCCAAGATACCATCAATAGGCAGGACCTTGAGGGTTCACGGTGGTCTTATAATCACCAATCACCCAGATTTGGCCATCCGGTTTGTGAACTATGACGATCGGCGTAGACCACCGAGAGGCTTCCACAGGTTCTAGAATTCCAAGGCCAACCAATCTACGAATTTCTTGGTTAACCTTTTCTTTGAGTGCTAACGGAACTCGTCTTACACGACAGTACACATGCTTTGGATCAGGTTTTAAATGAATTTTAGCTTTAAAGTTCTTAAATTTGCCCATACCTTCAGAAAATAGCTCCGGGAAACCCTTCACTATTTCGGAAGTGTTCACTGGTGTAATGCTAGTTTTAATTTTCTTTACGCTTTTCTTAGGTTTAACTTTCGTTTGTAGGTCAGAAAATGGATGGTAGTCCACCCGAAAAATAGAAAGCCAATCCTTTCCCATAAATGCAGGTTTTTACAATTTGGAAACTAATGCATCCAATTGATAGGGTGAGGAGTAGGATGCTTTGTTGTTTAAAAAAAATGAGTGGTGATTATGGGTCGACTCCATAAAATACATCCTTTACACACAAATTTTCAAAAATGCAATATTTCTGCCCACTCTTGGGGGCCGTCATCAGGCACATACACACAGAGTAAAACGAGGGAGGTTTAAGCCCTAACAAAGACTGATAGGGCTTTGTTAGGGCTTAAACCTCCCTCGTTTTACTCTGTGTGTATGTGCCTAATGACGGCCCCCAAGAGTGGGCAGAAATATTGCATTTTTTTAAATGTGTGTGCCAAGGATGTATTTTATGGAGTCGACCCGTAATCACCACTCATTTTTTTTTTAATGCATCCAAGTGTTCAATTTGACTTTGACTTCAACCTTCAGACTTACAGCTTAAAATCGTGTTCTCAATTCCGTCTGTGTACGAGTGTATCGAATACGGACTGAGTTTTAAAGGACAGTCCGCAAAATATTTTTGATGCCACTCAATAGGGATAACGGATGCGTCTGCCCCGGAATCAAGTTCCATTTCTAACTTGACACCATTTAGACAGACTGGCAATTTCCATTTATGGATTTTCATAGAATTAACTACTACTATTATCGTATTGGTTTGTAGGGGAATTGAAATCTGGTCCGCAGCCTGACTCAGTCCAAGAGTATTAATTTTCAGCACAAGATAGTCGTTGTCTGAATTGGTATCAGACCCGGAACCAGACTTTGAATTTTCGGCTTCAACATCCTGGATTTCTTCACTATCGCTTTTGCTGTCGCGTTCGAGTTTGTTGATGCGTTTTTTATTGCTATACTTTTGTTTAGACTTCGGCCTAGCCTTAAAAATTTGTGCTAGAACTTGCTTTAGGGTGGTCGAGTGTTTTTGAAGTTCTATTCGAATGACTAGCTTTTCGGCACACAGCTTTTAAATGGCCGACAGTGTGGGATCTGCCACATGTATAGTCGCGATATTTACAACGTATCTCACGTGGCCGTTTTTGGCGCAACAATAGCAAATAAAATCCTTAGTGGAATTAGGCCTACTTGTTGTTTTGTTTTTTGCTACGTAATTAACAGCTCTAGAATGGCTGTAGAAAGGATAAAGCTAGGGATGTTGTAGCCTTTAAATCCAGAGTCTGCTTCAACAACTCGCGTTGAATGACTTCTGATTGGATCCCCCCAATTAGGCGATCCCTAATCATTTCGCTGTTAATTTTAGCGAAGTCACAATACTTCGTCATTAGCTTTAATGCAGCTAAATATTCCCCGATACTTTCATCTGATTTTTGCGACCTTCTAAAGAATTTAGCGCTCTCAGACACCACGGAGGGCACTGGCTCAATGTCATCTAAAACTGTTTTAACGAGGTCATCAAATGTTAATGAATCGGGCAAATCAGGTGAGATGATATTCAAAATCCTATCAAACATTTTCTGGCCTGCAGATGCCATTAGAAAATTTACTTGGTTTCTTGCTGGTATTTCTTTAGTTTTAAAATAGTAACTAATTCGGTTGGAGTATTTCTCCCATGTATTGGACTCGCAATCGAATTCCGAAAACAAACCAGCGGTTTTAGACGAACCCATGTTGACGTCGTCTTCACTATTACTAGATTCGAAATTCAAATTTAAATTAGAACTAGCTTCGTTAACACTTGCGTTCACTACTGAATTATTTTCAGTTTCACTTTCACTTCTAATTATAGCAGTTACAGGTGGCTTGCTACCGACACCTGTCTTTGGCATAAGCCTTACAAAATTTAATTTAATTAAATTTAATTACAATCCGGTTTAACATGCAAGGATTAAACTGGAGCACTCGAGACTACCGGTCACTTATTACCGGTCACAGAAATAAATCAAGCTTGACTGTAGCCTACCTAGTAGTATAAATTAACTGCCTACAAGTAAATCAAACAAAAAAATGTTTTACGTTCACCATATTGCAACGTTTTACAAAACAACACTTCTGGCCTAAGCCTCAGCACAGACCAGATTTCATCAAGTTTAAGCATAAACCTACGGCACACACCAGCCCGAATATGGGCAATGGCACAATCGAATTTACAAGTGTTAATTTAGCAGCGCATTTTTCGAACCTTCAGGTTTATAATATTGCCTGTGCGGACACGCCAGTGTATCGCTCTAGAACACTGCCAAGGTAAAATTAACCATAATAAATCCAATTGCCCACTTCGGTTCTAGTTGATAAGGTACTAAATTTAAGTATTATCATGTTCGTACCACTATTCACTACCACGACAAAATAACACTGTTTGAAAAAGTTTAAACTCTGATAGGAATTCAGAGCACTAATTTTCATTGCCAAAATGAAAAAAATTTACAACTTACCACAAATATGGTGCAAAGATGTGGTTGAAGACCTATCAGTTTAAGCTTAAGTTTTAAAGATTATCAAAGGTACCAGACTCGTCGCGAACTGTGATGTCCTTGGCATGGACACACCTAAGCCCAGTGTGGGCACCAATAGTAATGACTGACACGGACTACCAGAGTGTAGGCTACGGCTGATAAGACAACTGGCTTCCTGTTTACTCCTCCTTAAATATTGTTACAACATGAAGTCATGTGATACAATAAATACTATATACATTGAATGGGTCAGCCTATTGGGTAATTAAAGGGTTATCTAGGTAAGGTTGACATATTGACATGAAATTGAAGGCGGCCATTGTGGAGCTCACAAGTGATCACTCCACACACAGCGTTTACTTTTTTTTCTGTATTACCGCCACAACTATCACAAAAGTCCTCTCATCGTCGTGGGGCAGTTTGGTATACGTGCTGAGTTCGTGCATCCTAAAATCAAACAACCTCCCTGAATTTCTCTACCGTACTGGCCTAAAGAATTGGGGGGGGGGGGGGAGG
>JAHWFP010002219.1:8118-31532 GCA_023313725.1 Lithobius niger | reverse complement strand
TTTGGCTTTTCTTTTTGTGTGGGGTGGGGGGGAGAAATTGTTATGTAATTTCTTGGGAGGGGGGATCACGCTAAGCGTTACACTGGCGTTACAAGGAGGGAGTTGGGGGGGGGGGGTCTAAATTGCTAGAACAAAGCGGTATTAATTTATGAACGCTCCCTAACGGCGCAATAAATGCAGACAAATCATTAGCACTGCTGGCAGGCAGTGCGTATTGGAGTTCGTTTGCGCACGAGAATTTCAGAAAATTGGACAGGAGGAGGAGGCGGAGGCGGCGGAGCGGCTAACAATGTCAAATGTTACAATGCTGCAACATGTAACAATAGGTAACAATAGGCGAGGCGCACAATATCGGATTATAGCTCACTTTTTTACTTTTACTTTTAATTCACTACACGAGCCTACAGACCATAAGTCATACGCTCGACGCTAAAAACTTAATCTACAACTTAACCTATTCAGTTATACAGTTATGTACAGTTACAAACAGCTTGGTTGTATTAACAATTACAGAATTTACCCCGTGCTCGCCAGAATTCCCCAGAGTTACTTCCGAGTCCGGCCAAACCTACCCGTCTGCTCACAAAATCTAACAACTTGCCGCAGAGTGGATAATGTCCCGGCGTTGTGCGAGGAGGCGCCCAAAATTTCCCTCAAGTCACCCTCCCAGTCCCCCAGAATCCGGCCCCGAAAGGCCGCCCAATGATGGCACACCAAAAGAAAGTGCCCCACTGTCTCAGGCTCCGTACCACACCTGCAGATCGGAGAGACGCTGATGCCCAGCCGATGCTCGTGAGCATGCAGCAGTGCGTGCCCGGTCCTGAGCCTGGACACCAGCGCCGCGACCCTCCTGGAGAAAGCATCCAAGCCACACGGAGCGGCAACGATTGGGTGGATGTCATAAAAAGGCCGGCCAACGCTACTACCATCCCATTCTTCCTGCCAGTCCCTAACAGATACCCACCTCAGCACTGGCAACAAGTCCCTTGGAGTCACTGGAAAAGTCACAACATTGCCTCCCTCCGCGAACCGCTGCCTAGCTAACCCATCCGCAACTTCGTTCCCGAAGTGCCCAACGTGGCCCGGAACCCACCACACCAAGACCCTGATTCCACGCTGCACAGCACTCACCAATTTCAGGCCGATCTCCTCAGCCAGCGGATGACTAACATCCAACTGCCTGAAAGCCGATTGCAAGAAGCGGATCCCTGCTGCCGAGTCTGTCAGGACTCGAAATTGCCTCAGATGGAGATCCACTCACTCCACTCACTTGAACAAGATGCAACAATGGTTGGGTGCCGGGAAACTAACATTGTCGTTGTTTGAGCTAGCTAGCTCGTTGTGGAGAACCAAAATTAAATGGTCTTGATTTTTCCGTAAATTTTCAAGTTTTAAACTGTAGGGTGCGAAGTCTTAAATTTTGACGCCTACGGCTTACGGCCTCAAAATTGGGCAGCCGACATGACTGAGTGACTTATTTACTTTTTCAATACGGGCTTCGGGACGCCAGTTGAATTGTTTCCGCGATTGTTGCCAGGATACTGAAACAATCCAGAATCAACTACTCATCGAGATGCTAAATCGCATGCTAAATCCAGAAATACGCTAATGTGTTGCCATCAAATAATAATCATGGGACAAACCTTCAGCGGAACCTAAACATAAGTATCCATTTCTAATGTTCCGTTTTTTCGAAAACAAAAATTGGTTGACAGTGGACACATAAAATGAGAGTGAAAAAAGCCGACAAATGAACTGAGCAAAAAACGGCTTCGCCGTTTAGAAAAAAAAAAAACATTAGAGCTCGTATCCCCATACTCACAGCCCTGGACGTACACGAATAAAAACGGATTAGAGTTCTTTCGAACCCAACGAACTATAATTTGAACTACAATTCGCAAAACGTAAACCCACAAACACACACAAAATAGACGCCATAACCAGCAAAACGCTACAAAATTGAAAGATAAAAATGCATACACAAAATGAACACAAATTATAGTTCAAATTATAGTTCGTTGGGTTCGAGTGAACTCTAATCCGTTTTTATTCGTGTACCTTCAGGGCTGTGAGTATGGGGATACGAGCTCTAATGTTTTTTTTCTTAACGGCGAAGCCCTTTTTTGCTCTGTTAATTAAATCCACCCAAAACCAAAACTAGTAGAAAAATCCGCCAAGTTTCCAAAAACGGTCGGCCTTTGAAGGTAGTGATATCATTACACCAGGATAATGCCGCCAAGGTTAATCCTATTAGCCAAGTTAATCGCACATACTAATAGTTAAACCGTTATAACATGGATTTTGCAACAATGGGTCGGTATAAGTGATTTAATGCACACTTTTGGTGAAGCGACGTCCTCGGAACTGTGCAACGTCCTCTTTGGCTTCGCCCCCTCGGACGATTCCACTGCTCCTCGTATATCGCTTCACCAAAAGTGTGCATTAAAATTAATCACTTATACCGGCCCATTGTGGCAAAATCCATGCTATGACCATTACTTTTACTTCGGCTCTCGCTTTGGGCTTACAACAATATACAACAACGACTTTCTCGACACAATCAATTGTTGGCTCTCTGCTTTGCTTTCACCTTTCAGCTCTGAAACTTTGGCTTATTAGCACGGCAGTGCTTATTAGAATTCCTTTGCGCACGAGAATTTTCAGAAAATTAGATATCAGGAGGAAGAGGAATGTATTTATTATAGGGTCTTGGCCCGAAGCCATTCACCCTAAAACAAAACTTCAACCGTAATTGTAAACCTAAAAATCATAAAACTGCAAGAACAACATGCGAAACTACTGATAGTCATGCAATCATCAGTATAACGCTGCAAATATAAAATACAATACTGAGACAAATAGTGCAGAAGCTCACATATAAACACCAATCGCTTTACAAAACCAAGCAATAACACGCAAATAACTGGGATTTTCACTCATTTTGGTTGCACAAAGAAGAAAACTGAGATGAATTTCTCGTAATACATGGAGGAATTGGAATGAGTTTATTAAAGGGGCCCTGGCCAGTGGCAACATACGTCAACTAAAACTAAATACAGACACCAACTACACAAAGCATGCCCAACTGAGGAATGGAATGTAATTTATTTAAAGTGGCCCTGGTCCGAAGCTACACGCCCCAACTACAGATAATTACAGCCAAAATAACACTGCAATTCTACCACCACGTTACACCACACCTGTGACAACAAGCAAGTCATCACATCTACAGAACCACGATACTAATCCTTCAGAGTATACAATCACGAAACTCAACTAGGGAGTTCGAACTTCTTCTTCCACCATGTGCTAGTCCTAACTCAAGTCACTGTACGTCACAAACACAGTCTCCCACGCACTCTAACCTAGTAAATGACTGCACTGACCTCCACTGTGTACCAGCCGTAAGGAGGGATGGTATGTTCAGTCGAAGAGCCGTATATCCGAAATACTACAACTACATTCAATAAAACTATGATTCCACCAACACCGTTACTTGTGCATAAACTTTAAGCCATACTATCTCAGAAAAGCCAGAACAAGACACCTAGAAATAGAATTAGAACTAGAACTAGAGGACCATGTACATGGGACTCACATCCACGGTTAAACTGCAGCTATCTACAAAATCACCTGGAAGAAATTATTTTCGTGAAACAAGAAATGGTGTTAGCCAATAGCCAGTAATTATTCTAGGCAAATATCAACGTTATTCACACCATTTTTTCAACATTGCTTTTTTATTGAAAATTTTACAGAAACTAGCAACAACTTGCAGTCTGCCTACAGTTGACTTATCATTGGACGCACACAGAAGGGATGAAAGAGAGGGATCCCTTGGCAGCCAACGATGTAAAACACGATGCTGCAAATCAATTCTGGAGCACTGCAGCAGAAAATGACTGACAGAATCCTCAACTCCACACACATGGCACAACCTAGAACCACCCACATCAAGATGATGTCTATATGGTGAGGCAACAGCGAGTGGCCTGTTCTCAGGCGCGATAGCAAGCTGGCTTTCCAAAACGAAAGGCCATCAAGAGCTGACGCATAAGCCCACTCTGGGTGAAGATCGTACAACACTCTGCCAATCGACGCAGTTGCCCACTCTGCATTCCAGAGACCCTTCATCCGCAGTCGTTAAGACTGATCTGAGTCCATTCACCGACTGTACAAGGGAAACAGGAAACCTGCTGCCCAAGACCGCATATTTTGCAACAACATCTGCTCTTTCATTGCCCGTTTCACCGCTGTGCCCTCTGACCCACATCACAGATGGAACTGACACTTGAAGAGCCACCCACAGCTTCCAACAGATGCTATAAATCATGGGATCAGTTGTGGACAGTTCTGGAGTGCAGCCTTCAATGAATTCATACTGGACTTGGAATCAGTGTAAATCGCAAATTCAGGATGCTGCTGATCTGCAGCAATATCCAAAGCCAACGAGAGGTTGCTAATTTGCAAATAAAGCTCGAAGTGACAGAAGTCAGATTGATTGATTGATTTTAATGGGGCTTTGACCCAAAGCCATACGCCCAGCCCACTAAAATTACACAGAAATACACTCAAAGATCGACAACACTACATTACTACACTTCACCCAACAGCACTCAACAGTAGCATGCTACAGTACTGCTCCTTGTCCACACCTTGTCAGTCAGGAACACTCTACAGTCTGCATACGCACAACAGTCGCTATGCATAGCAAAAACGTGAGCACAGTCCTCAGTAAACTGCAATAGCACCTGCACAAACAACCTAATACTACAACCTGATATTTACCGCAACACAGAAATCTGCAACCGCCCTTAATCTGACACGCGAGTGTGGCCCTGTGGCAGACAAGAGGCTATGTAGCGACATGACAGCACCCACCCTAAGACGAAGTGTCTCTCACTGGTGCCTAAACTTCTTGCAGACCAGCAGAAGATGATCCACAGTACCGTCAACCCCACTGCTGTGCAGATGGGTGAACTTAACTATCCCAACCTGTGCTGATGAGCAGGAAGCTGTGCATGACTGGTCCATAACATAGTTAGGAGTTTGGCAAAGCAGTTAGGCATATCACCTACTGTTGAGACAACGTGGCAATCTGGATGTACAGAAAACAGGAAACGCCCAGTGCCAGCACCCTCCCATTCTTTATTCCACTCCTGCCAAAACCTGGTGGAGACAGTAACTCTCTGTAACCGGCAGGAGAGCGTGACAGAGAACTTACAAGGATCATCCACAGACGCCATCTTTGCCAGGCCATCCGCTGCCTCATTTCCCACTTGACCAATGTGGCCCTTGACCCACTCAAGGGTGACATCCGCCCCACCCATAGCCACCCACATTTCCAACAGATTGTGAAAACAAGCGGGTCACTAACGCACAAAGTCTCAGCGCAGCACTTTACAATGTGAATGTTGGCAGGCAAATCAGTCACTACAGCAAACGACGGCAGTGCTAGGTCAGCAGCAACGTCTAGAGCAACTGATATAGCCTCAAGCTCACAAACTACACTTGAGTCAATACTCACAAGCCTACATCTCACACTTACCTTCAAAGTTGGGACAACCACTCCCACGCCGCCAACTCGTGTCTTTGCAGTAAACAAAGCATCGCAGAAAACATGGCAAGCTGTGCTACTGTGTTGAAAGACATTGACCAGATCTGGACACCATGTCCACGGGCTAGGGGACTTCACATAAGCAACATCACATAGGGTAAAATCAGACAGGGACTTAATAACAGAGGACCCTTTGCCCAAACATCCTAGCATACAGTGCACTCTGTTACTCAAGGTACAGTAATCTCTAATATCCCTGCCGAGCGGGTCATTCTGACCCCTACCAAGAAACCACATACACCCTAGCACCAACAGCTCCTTAGCTCTGAGTGGTTGTTCACCACACTCAATCCATAGGGACTGAACTGGTGTACTGGGCAGACATCCAGTAACAGCTCGAAGAGCATCATTCACAGCTATCTTCAACAACTGAACCTGACGTGACGCCGTGCACAAGAGTGGCAAATGATAATCAACAACTGAACGAATAAAACTGCTGTACACTGCCATAAGAACATCCTGCGAACCAATTTGTTATGAGCAAGGACCCATAAAATAGCGGTCCACGCACGATCCGCTCCCTGAGGAGACGCACATCAGAGGTCCACTCCAGACTACTGTCTTGAACAACTCAAAGATATTTGACGGTTGACTTCGACACCACAGAAGTGCCACTGACAGTGACATGAACAGTGGCACTCTGATGCACAGAGAGACGAGAAAAAACTACAACTTGCGTTTTTGCCGAAGCCAATTGCAGGCCTCTAATGCCCAGCATCTCTGTCACAGAATGCAGAGCAGCCTGAACATGCGGCACAACCGAGGCAATGTCATCAACCGTGAACCACATCGCAACATCATCTGCATAGCAGACAATGTTCAATGTTGGCAGTGGCCGACATCTCCACAAGAACCTTGCTAATCGCAGCAGCAAAAAACGTGGGGCTCAAACAGCTGCCTAGCGGTAGACCACGATCTGAACTGGTCCCATTGACTCTGGTCACATATTTCCTATCACCAAGAAGAGCTATGATAGCATCCACAAGCCCCTAACCACTGCCCATGCTACACAGAGCAGCGTGGACCCAGTCCACTCCGACTGTATCATGTAATGCTCTGATATCAAGGAACGCACGAACGACCGCTTTGCCGTGAATCCAAGCTTCTCTGATCCCAGAGAGCAGATACAAAATCGCATCCTGGGCACTTCTGTTCTCTCAGTACCCGAATTGCACAGTGGCCAGAGAGTTATGATACTCAAGGTACCAGATCAGACGCTGTATGAGTATCCGCTCATAAACTTTACAGAGACACGAAAGCAATGCAATTGGTCTATAATTAAGCAGACAAGACCTATCAGTGCCAGCTTTGTGTACTGGCACTAGAATCGTGAAAAGCCATGGGGGGGGGGGGACATAGACTCTTCAAACAAGGCTTGATAGTGAGACAAAAGACCAATTAAGGCTGATCTGACAGCCTGTGAAGACTGCCATACAAGACATGGGCTATTCCAGACGCGCTTGTGCTCCTACACCTAGTCAGAGCAGACTTGAGTTCAGAAATAGCAAACGGTACATCGGTAACACACTGTGGTGCTGGATGGGGCAATGCTGGGGGTGGAAGACCACGTGGAAGCGCATAAACACTCACAAACCTCTGGCTGAAAGCTTCAGCCATGCTTGCTCCATGTAGAACCACCCTGTCAGACCGCTGGGAGCTATAAACCCATGTTAATTCTGGTTTCTCATCCTGACCACGCAAGGCGTGCCAGGCATCCGAAAACGACTGAGATATGGCAACCTTGTCACACAGACGGTTTCCGTACTCCCTCTTCTCGATTCAGATAAGGTACAGTGACTTTTTGGCAGTGGCTCTGCACACTAGCCAACGAACTTCTTATTGATATCAGTAATTCAATTATTCATATCTTTAAAGAATTACAGATATCTGCAATTGAATTAGAGATATCTGTAATTCTGTAATAAAAGACGGAATGGCTTGCCATAAAACATCGTCAACCAAACATAAAAGGTATACACAAAACTAACACCATAAATCAAAATTACTTCGTTTATTGAAATCGAGATCGTAAATAGAAACCGAATCTCTAACACGAAATTCCCTTCAGAAAATCGTTCAGGGAAAAAAAATTCTCAACCGAATTATAATAATAATAATAATAATAATAATAATAATAATAATAATAACAATAATAATTTTATTTCCAAACAGTTACAAAAACGTAACCCTCGAAACTGTAACAATACAGTTTGTGCGAGATTCATAAACAATAATTCTGAACAATACAAACATTAATTACGTCACCATACATTAACTATACATGCGAAGATTGCAAATTAGTAACATAAACGCCTATTTTTTTACATTATCATAATTCAATACATTAGCAAACAATTTCATGTTTAAAACCAGTTTTCATGGTTTATAAGTCTATGTTTTATCCATTTAATTGTATATTCTTAAATGTATATTTTTTTATTTTTCTTTAATAAAGATGAGCTCCATTATGCTCTTCTTAAACAGCTCTTTATTCAAGTAATTTAATAAATATTTTAGAATTTCATTGAATATATTTGGAATAAAATACTCTCGTCTTCTCTTACCTTAAATATTTTTCCAAGCCGGTAATTTGTAACTATTCTTTATAGATCTTGTTTCACCCGATTTATTGTAATACTTTGTTAATATAACTAAATTTTTTATTTGCCTTATTTTCATAATTTTATTTTCTTTAACGAGTATTTCCGGTTTTATTTTTTTATATTTATCCCCAAACAAAATCTTAATTAATTTATTTTGAACTTTTTGTAATCTTTCAAGTAGGTACTCTGATGTCTGTCCATAAATCTCAATGCCATACCTAATTACACTTACGACCCATGCATCAAAAATAGTTTTTCTGTGTTTTATCTAGTATTTCTCTTAATCTATAAAGTTTGGAACATAGTTTCCTTAATTTAATTACCATTCCTTTTACATGCATTTTAAACGTCCAATTTTTGTCAATTTCAATTCCTAAATATATCATTGTTTGTTTTTTTTCCAATTTAAAGCATTTATCACTACAGGGATAAGTTTGATTTTTATAATTCAAATTTTTACAATTTCCGTAATGTTTTGTTATCCATGTATTATTTTTAATTTTGATTTTTGGTACTGTAATATCCATTTGTAATGTCTTTTCTTTACTTATAAACAATTCATTTGCAATGTAATAATCATTTATTATATTAAAGTCGTGTTGTAAATTATTTAGCATTTCATTATAGTCCCTATTTATAGATACTAGAGCTGTATCATCAGCGAACATGAAAATATTAGTTTTTTCTATAATAGCTACAATGTCATTTGTATAAATTAAATACAAAAGGGGTCCTATTACAGATCCTTGTGATACCCCGTATTTACTTACTATTGGAAAACTATCTTTTTCTTTTACTTGTACAATTGTCTTTCTATCATTTAAGTAGCTTTTTATAATATTGTGTATTTTAACTCTTAATCCTAAATTATAACACTTTTGTAATAATATTTTTTTTATCAAAAGTATCAAAAGCTTTTTTTAGATCTATTAAAATAATTCCACTATATTTTCCTTCATTTACCCCTGTTGTTATTAGGTCATTTAATTCCGATAATAAATCGTTTGTACCCATATTTTTTCTATATCCGAATTGTGATGATGTTAGATTTTTACATTTATCAAAAAACTTCCACATTTTATTTACAAAAAAGTTTTCCAGAATTTAGGTCTTGCTTATTTCCCTTTTTATGTATTGGTCTCATAATTTGAATTTTTAACTGCTCTGGCCAAACTTCATGTGTGGTCATTGCATTTATTAGCTTGCATATTGCTTTTGCAGTGTTTTCTTTCGTTTTTTAATGTGATCAGTTTTTATTTTATCTATTCCTGTCGCATGTGTATTATTTAGATCTGTTATAATATTTATTATTTCCCTCTCTGTTGCTTCTTTTAAATACATAGTCTGTTTCGTACATGTCGTATATTTAATCCTCTTTTTTGTTATTTCTTTTGAAAAATTTCCTTTTTTGTATATGTGATGTTCATCTTTATTTATAGTTCTCAGTTTTATTACTTGGTTCGAAATGTTTTTGTTAAATTCATTTACAATATAGTCTTAACTTTTATCATTCTTCCCAGGCAGCTCATCTACTACTTACCATATCGATTTCTTGCTTTTTTGTAATATATTTAGCTTATTTTGAAAGAATTGTTTTTTTAATTCTTAAATTTTTTTATCAATAAGTTTTTTTTCCATTCTGTATTTTACTAGTAACTCTTCATTTTTAGTTCTCAAAGTTTTTAGTTCAGTCCACATTTTATTCTTTCTATTCTTTCTATACGATCTACTAATTCGTCTGTAATTCATTCTTTTCTGCTTTGTTTAATTTTATTTATATATTTTTTCTTTTGTTTTGTGGTATTATTTTGATAAATTTCATGAATTTTTTTTATAATTTCGTTATAAATTATTTCTGGGTCATCAGTAGCGTTTAAAAAAAATTCCAATTTATATGAGTTAATTCTTTTTCAATTTGATTATTATTTATCCTTTGCAATAATTCTTCTTTAACTTCATTTTTAATTGCTTTGTTATTTTTATCCTTTTTTTGATTCCATATCCAACTCATTGTCCAATAATGATCAGCAACTTTCTCTGTCAAAACTCCACCTCTTGATTTACCAATTTTACTTTTTACATATATATGATCGATACATGATTTCTGAAGATAATTTTCCCCATTTCTTAAAACAATCTCTTCTGTAGTTGGTGAGTTTATCTTGCAATTTAATCCTAATTCTGTTAATTTGTTTTCGTAGTAATCTATAGTAATCTATTATCTTCAGTCTTCACTTTTTTCAAGTATGTCGATATTCATATCACCAATAATAATCTGATGTACACTATATTCTCCATTTTTCTCTAATATCTCTTTTAACGATTTTGAAAAAACTTTTTTTAATTTCATGTTGGTTTTCTATATATTACCACAATTTGCATATCTTGGATTTTATTTATTTTATCATGCATTTCTATCTCAAGAATGCAATATTCTTCCTTTTCTATTCTATTGTAAGTTAAATCAAAAATTTGTTTTTACGAACACCATCAAACCACCACCTCTGGATGTATTTTCTCTTGTAATCACTAGTTTATCATATCCTTTCAAATTATAGTAATCAACTTCATCTTTTTTTATATTAATCTCAATTAATATGATCAGTTCCCAGTCAATATTTAGATTCACAATACTTTGTATAAAAATATCCCAATTCAGTTTTAGAGATCTTATGTTTAAATGTAACAGTTTCACATTTTCATTGTTGTTTACATCTTCTGCAATTTGAATTCTGACCTGTTCTTTTTCACTAAAGATCTTATTTACGTAGTCGAAGGTTCTTCACTTGTCACTAAATCATTTTCATCATGCACTATTTTCACTTCTTGTGTATCAGAGTTTTTCTCATCATTATTTTTCCGTTTTTAAACCAAACGTATTTGTAGTCATTTTGAGCTGCGTAGTTTTTTGTCATCCAGAAAAGTCGTTTTGTGTTCGGGTGTCATATTCTCATTTAAATAGATACGTTTTCTGTTCCCATTCCTATATACATTGTCATTCATTACAATTCTTTTCTTCTGTTCTAACCATCTGTTTCTGCTTTCTCTATTTTCAAATTGAATTATCACAGTACTTGGTTTTTCTTTGTTTCTATTTGGTATTATGTGTGCTATTTCAATTTCACTGGCATTATATGGTATGCTGAAGTTTCTTGCAACATTTTCTATCACTTGTTCAATAGTTTCGTGTTCTAGCCAGTCAAGCTGACCGATTTCCAAGTTTCTGTTTCTTTCGTATTGTTCTTTGTCAGCTATACTTCTATGCATTTCTCCCATTTTTTTTCTATTACACAATATCTTACATCTTTATTTGCAAGGTCTTGTAATTTTATTTCGATTTCATGTATCCTGTTTTTCAAATCCTGGTTTTCCTTTTTAGATCTTTTTGCTCTTCACTAAAAAATTCGATAGTTTTCTTAAAGTCTTCTAGCTCCGTGCTTTGTTTATCAATTTTCGTGATAAGTAACTCAATTTTTCTTTCCATTCTTTTCCTGTATTCCCTCTTTTGCTGTTCTCTCTTCATTTTTTTCTTCATATTCTTCCTTGTCTGATGGTATTTTGTCATCTTCCCTTTTTTCATTTTCATCTATATTTTCGTTTGAGTCTGAAAATGTTCTTGCTTATCTTCATTTTTGTTTACATTTCCACTGGGCTTTCTTCTCGTCATTCATAGCTTTCCACGTGTTTTGCTTCAGGCCTGCACATTTATAGCAATATTTTAAGTTACATATACCACATGTAACCCAATCTCCTTGGTTTCCTAATTTCCCCTCGCAACCTCCCTGGCATCTTGACATGGTATTTGTTTTCAAATGTACTATTTAGTCAGTTTATATATATTTTATCTTCAGTCTTATTTTCCATTTTTCTACAATACTTTCAGTATAAGACCAAAAATATGTTCAAAATTTCACTTTGTTTTATTTTGGTTCTCTTGGTTTCAGTCTGAGTCTAATCCGAATTTATTTTGAACTTTTTGTACACTTTTTCTTTTTCGAATGCAAATCGAACACTCCCTGATTTTTATGGCTTCCTTATGACAAACACGAAATCTGATCGTTTTGCTTCAAATTAAATCACTGTTTTTGCACTGTTCTTCACGAGATTGACTCACCAAAACTATGTCATTTTCTTCTATGGTGTCTTATGTGTCCTTAATTCTTATCAGTTCAGATATATCTTCTGTATTTCCCTCCTAATTCATCATATTTCCTGCACTGAATTTCTGCAACCTCCACATGGCAGCCATGATGATGACGATAATAATAATAATAATTATAATAATAATAATTGTTTATTAATTGTTTATTGTCACACTCTGCACGAAATACAATAGTATTTGTATTAATAATAATAATAATAATAATAATAATAATATTCTTTATTCAAGTACAAGTATGACAAGTACCGGCACGAAGTCCTACAAGACTTGTGTGTGCTAGCAATTTCTTAAGTTATACACTATATCAATATACATTTCTATAAATTTTTAATGCTAATTACTCTGTAATACAATTTCATCACATTTCAATCATTCGTCATTTATAAATTTTTATAAGTATTTACTTCATCTATTCTGTCAATTTTACTGTAATTTTAAAAGTACTTTTTTATCTTAATAGTAATAATAATAATTTAGTGAGGCACATAAATACAGAATACTGGATCATAATAACATTAGATTATATTTTCATCGCTATTCTTGCAGATGTATGTTTCTAGTAGCCAGTGTTTAATCTTTTTTTTTATGTTGCGAGGCTGCAATTGAATCCTCAGCTCCAGCGGGATATTATTAAGAATGTTAGCAATTTGGTAGGCTAGAGTTCTTTTGCCATAGGAGTTTCTCCATGAAGGGACGGCAAGCCAATCAGTGTTGTTTCTAGTTGGTCTGTTAGTCAGTACCTGATAATCTGTCTTAAAGAAAAACCTTGTTATGATGTTAAGACGATATAAGTCGTTGAAATCTAAAAGTTTATTTTTTTTATAGAGTTCTTTGGTCGAAGCAGTAGTATTATTACCAAACAGTGCCTTGACGGCTTTGTTAAGTGTTTTTTGTAGTTTAGAGATATAGTTTGTAGTCGTGGAACCATAAATGGTACATGCATATCTAATATGTGATAAGATCCATGACTCGTAAAGGATGATCTTAGCATTTCTGTTTAGTAGGCTTCTTACGGAATATAGGGTTGGAATAATTTTTCTCAATTTCCTGGTGATCAATTCAATATATGTATCAAATTTCCATGAATCGTCAATCAGAATTCCCAAAAAACGTTGTGAAGAAACTACTGGTAAGACCTGGCAGCAGCAAGATTGCTTTTGAAAGTATCAAATGCCTTTTGTAAATCTATTAAAACAACTCCAACATATTTTCCATCATTTAGTCCTGTTGTTATAAGATCATTAATTTCCGACAATAAGTCATTTGTACCCATTTTTTTCCTGTATCTAAATTGTGATGATGTTAAATTTTTACATTTATCAAAGAAATTCCATATTTTATTAACAAAAAAATTTTCCAAGATTTTATCAATTACAGATAACAGAGCAATAGGCCGATAGTTGTTTAAATCATTTTTATTTCCCTTTTTATGTACTGGTCTTATGATTTGAATTTTTAACTGTTCTGGCCAAACTTCGTGTTTTATCATTGCATTTATTAACTTACATATCCCTTTCACAGTATTTTCTTTTGATTTTTTAATATGTTCAGTTTTTATTTTTTCTAAACCTGTAGCATGTGTGTTATTTAATTCTGTTATAATGTGTATTATTTCATTCTCAGTTGCCACTTCTAAATACATTGTTTGTTTTGATACTTTCATGTTTTTAATTCTGTTTTTTGTTACTTCCTTTGAGAAGGTACCTTTTTTATATATTTCATGTTCATATTTGTTTATTGTTCTTAACTTTGTCACTTGATTTGAAAAATTTGTATTAAATCCATTTACAATACTTTCCAAACATGCGCCATTAAATGTTTTTATAATTTCCTCATCGATTTGTTTTTTATTATTTTTTTCAGTTAATGCATCAACAACTTCCCATATTGATTTTTTAGTTTTTTGTAGATTATTTATCTTATTTTGAAAGAATTGTTTTTTACATTCTTTAATTTTCTTGTCTATAATTTTTTTCCCTTTTGTATTTTCCAAGTAGGTCTTCATTTTTTAATCCCGAAGATTTTAATTCATTCCACATTCTATTTTTTTATTTATGCACTCCACTAATTCTTCTGTGATCCATTCTTTTCTAATTTGTTTTTTGTTTTTTTGGTATTTTTATTAAAGTTTCTTTTTTGTTTTCTCGTATTTTTTAAATAAATGTTATGAAAATTTGTTACAATTTCATTATAAATTTTTTTCTGGATAGTCATATTTCTCTAAGAGATTCCAATTGATTTTATTTAATTCTTTTTCAATTTTGTCATTGTTCATCCTAAGAAAGAATTCATCTTTAACTTCATTGTTAATTGTTTGTTTTCTTTTTTCACATTTTTGGTTCCATATCCAGCACATTGTCCAATAGTGATCAGCAATTTTTTCAGTTAGGACTGAATAAACAATAATAAAAATAATAATAATAATTTATTTCAAAATAGTTACAATCGTACCCTCGAAACTGCATTGCTACAGTTTGTGCGAGTTTTAAAAAACAATAATCTAGAAAACAATTTTAAATTACACATCCAAACATACACCCCGCATGAGTCGGTTGCAACAATAACACACTTATACATTATGAATAACACTTATACACTTATATAATAATAATAATAATGTAATTTATCATTACTAAGTGGATGGTTGACGGAATGGGTGTGAGCCGCTAATACCGTACCATTTAAAAAAAAACGAAGAGTAAGTCGTTCTAATGTACATTAATTGTTGGAGGAGGAGCCTTGTGAACCGATCTTGAGGCAAGGGCGAAGGTCCTCTGTCATGAGCTCCCGCCAGTGTTTGTGCTCACAGTCCCAGAACGCAGAGCATTCCAGGCTTTTACCACGCGTACAGAGAAAAAATGTTTCCTGCAGTCACGCCTTGAACCCTGGGTCGCAACTTTCCAGGAATGGCCTCTGGTAACCTGCAAGAGGGGTGCCAGGTCAAAGATTGGCAAATCCACCTTAATCAGATTTCGCAATATTTTATAGTGTCATTTACTCTGCTAACACTATTCATGACGACGGAAATTTTTGTCTTCCATTACCTCAGAAAACGAACCTTGAACTGGATATAGAGACAATATCCACTTCACTCCACTCCACTTGAATTCAGTGAAATACCTAACATCTAGAGAGAGGCCATTGTCGTGCCAGTTTTTAAGATGGGTTCACCTTCGGACCCCTCAAACTATAGACCGATAGCACTAACCTGTGTTGGTTGTAAGGTTATGGAGTCAGTTATTCATGACTCCCTACTATGTTACTTGAATGATTTCTCCATTATCAGACGTGACCAATACTGTTTTCTCCCAGGTATTTCTGCTACCCACCAGCTCTTGAACGTTTTGGACCGATGGACCTCATCGTTGGACGTGGGAATTCCACTCGTGCTTGTATTAAATGTATTATTTGGGTGTTTTAGCACTCAACTCCTTTCCAACAAATTTCCCTCGACCTTCAGTCTCAGGAAATTAAAACTGGAAAGGAGTTACATGCTAAAACGCCCAAATTGTTGATTTATTACAAGCACTCGTGGTATTATAACTGAAAAGAGGGGCAACCTTTTCGTACTCCAGTCAAGTGGTTCCCATTAACAAAAAAACACTTTCAAAAACTTTGGACTTAAAGAAATTTTTCAGCTCGTGCTTTTTTTAATGGACCACCACATTTTTTTAATGATAGTGGATGGACGGACGATGAGGCTAGTGTAGTTAAAAAAGATCCTTTTTTAAATCGAAATAATTTTTTTTCCTTTTGAAGACCCCCTAAGGCTGGGGACTGGTGGCATTCTCACACCCTTGCCACCCTGTAGCTACGCCACTGTTTATGGTTTCTTGCATGGGTGCTGTTAGCGAGCACGAACTAAAACTGGGTTATCTTATCTGCCCCACAACGGTGAGAGGGACAATTTAACTGCAGAAATACAATCAAATAACCCCGGATTTTTGACATGGCACAATAAACATAACCTCAAGACACCACAGGGCGCTTCTCGTCCCAAAAATGGTTGGGCATGGCTGAACTGCACTTCCCCTTAGCACATACATCCATTGAGAGATACTAGTGAGATGTTCCTTGGACCATCAACAAAGTTTTTTGAATCACTGACCTTTAACACTATGCCGTATTGATGTCAACCACCATTCAAGACAACCTTCATTTCCCTCAAATTTAAAGACACCTAGATCAATCACCACGTCGACCTACTGAGTTGATCCTGCCTTTCACCTTAACAGACCGACTGTGTCACATCTCCCACATGACGAACGACAAAAATGTTCCTATTCTTCCCAACTATTTATGTTAACCGTACGCAGTCGTAATCTTTGAGCCAGCATTCATCAGGCCGCCATTGGACCAGTCTGACTACCGGACTGTGCTCGCCATAAACGAGTTGATGAATGTAAGCTGGAGGTTCCACGCAGGAAAAGACAATCAACTCAAGTCGAAGGTTATTGAAAGCATGAACCAGTTCGAAAGCAACTGTGCCTCGAATTTGTTGGACTGCAGGGTACACAAGCACGCGTGTCCTAAACTCATCCCAACATCACACTGAATAGTTTTAGGTATACCCAACAACTAACGAGAGTTTGACTTCGTGCTAATAGACCCGACGTTGCCCCGGCAACACAACCAACCTTGGATCGACCCAAATCCTCCTTGGGTATTTGGGATGAGTTTCCAACGGGGAACCGTCGTAGTAAAATTCTTACAACGTGTTTGAGACCCGAAACTGCCTAAAAACATAGACTACATTCCTAACTGGGAGTGCTGATGAATGGTCCCCGAGGTTCATCTATGGCTTAGCAACAATTCGAATACAGAAATTGAAAGGTCTTACATGCAGTTAACCAAAGTCATTTACCCTTGATCACTTTAAAAACCAACATTAGATGGTAGTTCTTACAAACTTGCCGAAAGGTACTACAATGTCAGATTTTTGCCTTGGATAATAGCCCAAAGAGGGCGTGCTGTTGTATAACTTACCACGTGCCAATTTAAACAATTGAATGTAGCTGTAAGAAGAAATGACTCAGGTCAGTAGGCTCTAAAACCACAGTCTTTAAGAAAGCCCAACTGCATATAAAGCAATGCCAGTTAGGTCTGAGATACTAGAACAAGCTCCAAGTCCAGGATTGTGTATAAGATTCCTTGATATATATAATTTTAAATCAAGTAGTTATTTATACAATATTAAAGTCACTGTGGCACAGGGAGCCTGATTCTTTGATTTTGCCAGTCAACCAAGTTAACACGAGACGGGGTATTCCTATTGTGATGCTAGAGGTGAGATTCTTGGACCGTCGCAAGACGAAATACTGCAAAAGCATTTGCTGAGAAGATTTTCATTAATCAAGAACGAAGGTTTGAGGTTGGAAGCAACCGGATACCCCCTAGTTCTAACAACCTAGAAACAGACATTAAATTCTGCGACGCACTTGGCATTTCAACAAAATTACGAATGATGAAAGGTTCACGTAAACATTTACAAAAGCGATTGTACCCGGTGACCCTTATGTCTCCAAGTAGCACACCAACAGCCAAAGCACCATATGCAGCTAAGGCGCTTTGCACTGCGGATACAAGTATCTATCGATACACTTATAACAATGCTTGGTCAAAACAAGGTTACAGCGAGAATTATGCGTAAAAGTTACAAAGAGGTCACTCACCCCTAGTTTGAAGCTAAGGGGAATTCAACAGATTTTTGGCATGCTACATTACCTTGGACACCCTGACAAAAACCTGAGTTGTTATTTTAGTTGTTAGGAAACTGTCAGTCCATACGCATGATACTGCTGGCACAGTCATGCCACGTTGTTATTGTTAGCATTATTGTTGCTATTGTCAAATTGAGGAGATGGGTTTCCTTGATTATTTTGCCGAGTGATTGTGCACGTCATCGCTGGTCATCTTGAACGCTATTTTGGGATACGTGCGAGCTGGTTGCTGGGGGAGGGGGGGGGTTGTTTCGGTTGCTAGGACACTGGCCCCCTGTATGTCCCCATCCAAAACAAATTAAACATCTCGTGCTTGGGGGTACTGCACACGGATCAATCTGATCACACTATCGAAAAAGCTATAACTGACTGTGTCAATGCAAGCACCCATGATTTTGTCCACGTTGGCAGCGATTTGGGCGGGAAAATGATTGGGTCGACGATGACAATAGGGTGTCCTTAAAGTTGTTGGGATTTTCTGTTGAATAGGAGTAATTATGGGGCAGAGCCGAGTTGTAAAAGGTCTGGGTCATATACGTTGCAAGTTATTGAAACAAGGCTGAGGCATTGTGACTGAGCACTAGCTATGAAGCTCTGCATCCAAGCAAAAACGTCTGGACTAGTGACAGCTAATTGCCCCTCTTGGGGAGAGTAGGTTACACTATCTACAAGTTCTTGTTGTAAATTGTCAAACGTTAAATTACGGCCACTGCGCAGGAGTGCCTCTCTGACCACCTACAAGGTGGGGCAATGAATCCCACAAAGTAATCACGTACAGGCAACTCAATCAAAACGTACCCTGTCTCAATGACGTCATCTATCAGAATCCATTCTTTATGTATATAGGAGCTTCTTCGGTTGCAGACATGTTGATATGTGTTAACTCGGCCAAACGATGTAATTGGTTATAATGATCGGTGCACGCATGTCATTTCCCAGATGATCTCATATAGTCTTGCGAGTTGAGTTAACTGGAACTACATGTACAACTTAGGTATCATAGTTCGCATGAGCATTACTATGCAATCGTTGTTCAATTCGGCGCAAGCATCTACTACAGCTTGAGTGGCTGTAGCCGGGTCTGGAGGGTTGCCTTGGAGTACAACTGGTGACTATTTATTTTGGAGCACCTGGCAATGAAATTGTGCCTTCCAGATACGGTAATTATTGTGGTCTGCTAAAATGACTATGCCCTTATAAAAAGGCGTTTGACGTGCAGTGCGTACCGCTGTCTCGGGTTGTGGCATTTCACGCAGGTCTGCCATAGTGCCAAACATAAAGGGGGACTTGATGAGGTGTTATTTCTTCTCTTTCTTGACTTGGCTGGATGTTTGGCAACTGGACTAAAGGGCCTCTGGAATTGGATTTCAAGCGTGCTGTGATCGTCAGCGTACAAGTTAGCTGTTCGAAGGGCGAAGCAATCTTGTCTAGGTGAGAACGTAGGAGTTATCACAGGATACTAGGCTAGGATGACCCTACCATGGCTATACTAGGATGGCATAGGTACAAAGACGTCCATATCAGTCTTGCTAGTACGGAAGCATTAGCAGGGCTATGCTACCACGTGAATTATTGGGGTAGGCCCGAGCATGCCCTTCCGATCCCATGGACACCGAAAGAGATTAGAGGAGCCGTGGCAATGGCGGTACATCCCGTACGATGCTACCCCCTGTATAGGACCGTTTGGGGATGGATTTGCAGTGCCTCTAATAACCTAGCTATGGAAGAACTTGAGGACGTAAACATACTTTGGGCCTTATATATTTATTTCGTCATCATGTTGGGTGGAGGGACGTTGTCTTTTCTATGGTTTTCTCTCCTGTAACTTGTAACTACTTCACAAATGGGTACAAGGGAATATCTAGTGACTAGTCGTATTCTGGAGTCTGTTCTGCATACTAGCACAAGGTAGTCTCTTATGAGTCTCTTATAAGTCTTACACTGACGCGCAGATATATATTATGACACACAAACTAGGAACTAAATTACTTTTACCTTTAACGCAATAAAATGTGCAGGATGATCAACCCTGACCACAGCAGACAAGGTAAAAGGATAAAGAAAGCTAAGAGGAACATAGGTCTACTTCCCTCAAGGAGTAAAAATCTAGGCTAGGCCCCAAAACACTGCAATTAGCCACATTCTAAGGGCTGCACATTCAGAAAAAGAAAAGAAAAAACAGAATGCAAAAGGCAGGAGAGTGGGTTTCATAAGAGAAGAAGTAGTTCTACAATAGGGGATACAATATAATTGTACCATAACAATCTACATGTTATGTTTATTGAGCCAATACTGCCTACATGCCACTCGCGAATTACTGAAGTACTTAACCTAATTTACATGCTATCAACAAACCTCCTTGAAACAAAGCTTTAACAAGTCTACTCGCCAACAATTACAATAGTCAAGTCAAAGAGGTAGAGAGGAAAAAACAGGGTTGGAACTATTTTGTTTCTAATTAAATGCCTTCACGGCAGAAACATAAAAAGACACAATATGCCCTTTCTTACATTCAAAACTTGCCTGAACGTTTTCCACCAACACGTAGCCTAGAAACGTTGCAGTCTTCAACAACTAACGGAATTACGAATTCCTTAAAGATTGTGCAGAGGGCAGATTTACCTCTGATAAAAATCACAATATCGACCAAAAAACCCATGAAAACCCTTGGCACTGTTAACTGACGAAAAGGTGCGATTATGAATGCCACCATTGTAGGGTGCCCAACAAATAATGTATCATGTTGAACCCATTACTCTCGCAACTAACAATGATGGCTTCTGCAGAAAATGTTAAAAACAAAAACTGTATCAAAAAAATAAAATTTACAAATTGCTACAAATTACTGCATAAAGTAGTCGTTTATGTCAAATTTATGTTAAGTTTAAGCTGTATCGTTGATAGTTAAGCTCAGGGCTGTAGGAAGGGTCAGGCGAGCAAGGCGGCCACCTAGGACGCTGCCTTTCTGTGTGTGCCACGCCGAATTCCTGTCTACCGCTTAACTGTGGAAGTGGGTGGTACATCACAAATATATTTTTTAACGTATGGCATCCAGGCAATTCTATAATTTGGAGTTCATTAGGCCTATCCTAACTTAGTAATTACGTTGCACATATTCTTAACACTCCCTGTCAACGTTCCTACGTGTGAATGCAATGGTAAACTGATACTCGTTAAGAATTACCTGAGACTACCAATTGGCCAAGAGCGATTATCATACGTAGTAATTTGTTCAGTAGAGTTTTCAGTGGAAGATATATTAAATTATGAAGACGTTGTTGGTATTCAAAGAATTAATAAATTAATGCTCGTGTGTTTTCAACCACTTCATTTGCCTAGTACAGATCTCTCATTTACAAGGAGTAGTTAGTATTTCGTTTTGTAAGCCTCAAGTATAACATTTGTGACATTTTTTTTTGTTGGGGGAGGGGGAGAGCTCAGTGTTCAGCTCAGAGAGGGTGTTGGGAACACTTGAAACGACACATGCTTTTGAAGAAAGAAAAACGAAATGGATAAAAGTAGTTCGATTTGTAACACGCTATAATGTATAGCGAGGCGCTACTACGCGGTGCGCTTGCAAGCGCTGCTTGTGTACTCTCTCAATATCCGTCTAGACAAGGCTATTGGCAGAGCACCAACAGCCGGGTATAATGAGCCTGCTCCACTATTCAACTAATTGGAACCGGTTCGCACCAGTTAGCCTTTCACGTGACGTGAATCCTGACGGGGTTTTCCAGGGGGGGGGCGTCCCCCTCATGACCAGTATATAAGTTGATCCGCTGGGGCTGAATCTTCAGTTGGTGTTGGAGTGGCAGCCTGCAATGTGTCACTCTGGAGCTAAACCCAGGGTCGGTTCAAGGGGAAAGCTTGATGCCGATGCCTAATATGTGATGGTATGTGTATAGTCCCCTAGATATGCAGTAAGGAGTTTATAAGAATTGGGCTTGATTCGAAACTTATCGTCCACTCCCTTAGCACCTCACAGATTTTGGAAGTCCGTCCGATTACCTAAACCTTCGAGATAGGAAATTCATGTTTTCCAAAGGTTCGGAATGGAAAGAAACATGGAAAATCAGGGCTTTCATGGTTGGGAACCTTGTTCTCAGGATTTGAATCCGACATTAGGTGCTTCCGATTCTGTAAGAATTCTGATTATGAGCCAACCAATGAAAGGGGGCAATCTGTGAACCTGTTCAGTGACCGCGTGTCAGGAAAACCACAGAAGGCCACATTATTTATTTGGAAAGAGCTGTCCGAATAAATAATACCCACTTTCTTTTCCATTAGGGAAATGGAAATTAAAGTAAAACAGTTGTAAGGAGACTTGCAATGGGGAGAGCTACCCATTGTTAAGTAAATTACAACCTTTTGGGAGTTTACTAGGCCCTAGCCAGTGTCTGCGTGCTAGGTCATCTCTTGTAAACTGGTTTTAATTCGGTTGACAGCACACCCTTAGACGAATAAAAACACCCCGTTCTTTTCCTAAGAAATTAACGTTAAAACACGGGAGATAATTCTTGGACTACACATATCTGAGAAGAATCGTTATTTTTTTTCTGCCTATCTGTCAAGAAAGGTTGAAATAAAAAAACCCAGTTTCTTGTAAGAAACAAAGAACGCAGGTATTATTTTGTGAAGGGAATAAACACCAACACTGATAATTGTAAGAGCTATTTTGGTGAAGGAGCACATTTTAGCTGCGAGTGAAAGTGTAGGAGCCCTTCGTGAGCTAACTGAGTCCCGATTAATTAAAGCTTCGGGAAACTAGTAAACTTGAGAATTCTGAATAATTGTAGCCGTAAACAGTATTTAGGATTGAATTGAAGTAAAATAGAACTGAGTAGTTTATTAGACGCTCAGATTGAAAAATAATTCGACATGAGAAAAAAAAGGGAGATGAATTTTTTCTCTGGTAAAGCGAAATTGTGAGTCAACCGTGGGCAACGATTACGCTAGGTTACCTCCTATTTTACGACCTTTAGTAATGCGAAACTTGGACTTAGGTAACGCATGAAAGAGGGCGAGAACCTCGGAAGGTAGGAATAGCGCCGTGGTTAATGAAAATGGGGAAGATTTTGAGGCATCTTGGATGGAACAATTCGGGAGTGATTTATCCAACTTCGAACTTGTCCCCACGCAGATAGTCATGTCAAAATATTAGGAAATTAAGCAAAGTTGGAGCTATACATTGTTTATTTCCGAAGGTGAAGTCGGTGTGTTTCTGGAACCGGAACTAGTTGCTAGGAATGCGATTGGGAAGTGCGGTGATAAATTATGGGGCAGAAAACCAGATTCGACATACGTGGGGGGGG
>JAHWFP010002217.1:53315-81891 GCA_023313725.1 Lithobius niger | reverse complement strand
AAATAACTGTTATAAGAGAGTCTTTTCCATGGCTGATTCGTTTTATACTGCTAAGAGTGACTTTTGCACCTAATTTCATGTTTTTAGCTTGATCTATAAGAATTTGTTGCCCAAACCCCTGGGAGGCAACACGAGGAGGTTCTGGGGCGGGAGGGGGGGGGGGAAGGCACTGATGGCACTTTGGGTATTTCATTGGGGTCCATGGCTGGTTCGATTTTTACTGTTAAGAAAGACTTGTGTACCAAATTTATGTTTTCTGCAAAATTTCTGCAAAAATGTGTTATTCACTTAATGATTTCTGCCCAGTGCTCTACAATAATAATTGCTCTGCCGATGCGAATACTGCAGTAACATCAAAATCGTGTTCAAAAGGCCCTGATCGGTGTTAATACCTACATTTTTAGCTGTACAAATTGAAAATTGGTTCATTGGTTCGATCTCTAGGTGAGAACAAAAGTTCTAACCCATTTGGCTTTCCGTGTCAAGAATAATGTAGTTACATTAAAATAGCATGCGAAAGGCCCTAGGCATTGTCCATACCTACGTTTTAAGCTATAGAACTTGAAAATCGGTTTTGTGGTTCGATCTCCAGGCGAGGACAAAGAGTTCCAACAGCAACATTAATGATTTCTGCCCAGTGCTCTGCAATAATAATTGCTCTGCCGACGAGAATACTGCAGTCATATCAAAATCGGGTTCAAAAGGCCCTGGTCGGTGTTAATACCTACATTTTAAGCTACACAAATTGAAAATCGGTTCATTGGTTCGATCTCTAAGTGGGAGCAAAAGTTTTAGCCCATTTGGCTTTCCGTGTTAAGAATATTGTAAGTTAAAATAGCCTGCGAAAGGCTCTAGGCCTTGTCAATACCTACGTTTTAAGCTATAGAACTTGAAAATCGGTTCTGTGGTTCGATCTCCAGGTGAGGACAAAGAGTCCCAACAGCAACATTAATGATTTCTGCCCACTGCTCTGCAATAATAATTGCTCTGCCGACGAGAATACTGCAGTTATATCAAAATCGGGTTCAAAAGGCCCTGGTCGGTGTTAATACCTACATTTTAAGCTATACAAATTGAAAATCGGTTCATTGGTTTGATCTCTAGGTGAGATCAAAAGTTTTATCCCATTTGGCTTTCCGTGTCAAGAATATTGTAGTTACGTTAAAATAGCCTGCGAAAGGCCCTAGGCCTTGTCCAGACCTACGTTTTAAGCTATAGAACTTGAAAATCGGTTCAGTGGTACGGTCTCCAGGTGAGGGCAAAGAGTCCCAACAACAACAACAACAACAACAACAAGAAATGGCCATGCTGTGGACGCCGAACGGTTTGATTGTTGTCATTAAAAATTGTAATGTGGTGAAATAGTTACGACACGACCCCAAATACCGAATTTCGTTGGTCTATGTCAATTCTGGACGAGACTATACGAGTTCAAAGTTTGACGTTTAACATGGAAGTTCATGCTGAGTCTTACATAAGGACCGCTACTGCGGTCCTTGATTATAGCGCGGCGCCATAGCGTCAGTGTCTTATATCTTGCACATTTCAGGTACTTGGGGAAAATAATAATGCGGTACAAAAGCTTAAACTGTGTTGAAATCAAGAGCAATGACCCACCTGACAAAAATTACCTCGTGTAGGAATGTCAGCTAAGCTGCTTTCAATGCAAAATCTGACCCTCAATAACGTTTAAAATGTGTACCAAGCTAGCTAGCTAGCTAATTCTAGTCCGATCATCCCCATGTTAATTTCCATAGGGTGATTATTCATCGATACCGAGATAACGGGAAGGCTTCCAGCTATAAAATTGGACGAATGGCTGCAGTACGCTACGAACTACGTACCTTCTATGGTTTGGCGCCTAGGGGTTTAACGAAGATGGCGTGGGAAGGCGCGTAAGAACGAAAATATTGTTATAACCATTGTTAGTATTGTCGGCATCGTCTCTCATTGGACAGCTAAAGTTCGGACAAAGACAATGTGTATACTGACGTGCGTGCCGAGACACACACTAGTGTAGCACGATAAATCTAAACAAAGAAATTGTATTCACGTCCAATTCACGAAAAATAACCAACTCTAAAAACAAAGCAAAATAAACAAAGCCACAAACTGGTGAAGAGAGCCTCCAAGTTGAGAGTGGTTCGGCCCTTCAAAGGAGTGATATCAACACACCAAAACTAACGAAATAAAACAAATTACAACAAAATTAAAACCAAACCAAAAATCTATAAAGAGGTGACCAAGTTGAGCATGGTTCGGCCTATAGGCAAAAGGTAGTAGCAAATTGTTGAAAACCAATTTCTTGTTGACGTGCCACTTTATTACACATCTGCACGGTAGTGGAGCTGATTTTAATACATAATTTAAAAAAAAGGACTGATATCATATCAAAAACCTAAACTGGTAAAAGGGGTCGCAAAGTTTCGAATGGTTCGGCCATTCAAAGGAGTGAACACCAAAACATTCGCCAACTTAATCGCACCGAATAATACTTTGGACGTTAAATGAAAACTTGAACATTGCTACCGAAAGTAGCAATGTTCTAGTTTTCATTTAACATTCGAACTATTATTCTGTCCAATTAACTTGGCGAATGTTTTGGTGTGTTGATATCACTCCTTTGAAGGGCCGAACCATTCGAAGCTTGGCGGCCCCTTTTACCAGTTTTGGTTTTTGATATGATACTGACTACTGACTACTGACTAATTCCGCTCATATAAAATAAATTATGCGACAGATACGAATGAAATTTGGTATTCTGCACTCTTTTAACTCGAATACGTGCCTTATAAGGTTTGACGGTTGGGGAGGCATTAACTAAAAAGATTGCAATAATTTGTAATGCTATTTTTCTGTATGTTGGGAAAACACCTCCGATGATCAAAATAAGCATTACTCACTTAAGTTGAGCATAACGAGTAACAATTCAAACGGACTACCAGAAATAATTGGCAACACAACATTGTTGATAAAATGCACGCGCTACTTGCTTGTAGTAGGGCGCATGGCTTCGGGCCACTAAGCTTTTAATAAATCCGCAGTCCGCGCTACTTATTGTTGATGGTTGAATGGAAATCAGCAAATGCTGTAATTTATATGATTGAAGTCCTCACTCCAGCAAAACTAAAAAAAAATTAATATCTCCGTTCGTATTCAATATTTATCGACCAAACTTGGCCAGCCAGTAGATAACTGGGCAGTGGCAAAAATAGACGCCACAAAAAAAAGTACAAATGAAGTGATATCTAAAACAAAACTCACAAGGGTCAAAGAAGCCGCTAAGTTTCAACCAATCAAAGTAGTGATGATATAAGAGCCAAACAGGCTGCCACCAAGTTACTACATTAGTTGCCAAGCTAATCCCATTGACTATTACCTCATACGTTAAATAAAAAATTTGACCATTGCTGCCGATAGTAGCAATGGTCAGGTTTTTGATTTAATCTTTGATCTAATACTCGGTGGGATAGGTTCGCAACTAATGTAGTAACTTGGTGGCAGCCTTTTGGCTCTGATATCACTACTGTGATTGGCTAAAATTTGGCGGGTTCTTTCACCCTTTTGGGTTTTGTTTTAGATATACTGACTACTATATCTAGACACACGCCAGTGTGTCGCGCCAATTTAGGCAACAATCATCACAACAAACATCACATAAATTCAATTGTCGAGGTTTTAAACCATTGTAGCGCGGCGCCATAGGGTCAGTGTCTTATCTAGACACACGCTAGTGGCTCGCCGCCAAGTAGACGTTTTATTGTTGTTGGCGCTTAATTGTTAGAGCGTAATTGTTAGAGTGTAACTGTTGACAGATGGCGGCTCACTAGCAGACCGTGTCTTTTAACTGAAACCAACTTATAGGTGATTTCAGCATACTGGTGTAAATTCCCCATGCGGTAGAAATCTTTGCAAATCGTTTGAATCAGGTGTCTTGGGTCCAGTAACAAAGAAAACCTCAACACGAAAATGTGGGAACGTGTTCTTTATGGAGAAAATGTGCCCTCAATAACGTTGAGTGTTACTAGTAACTAGTGACTAGTAACTAGTAACTAGCTAATCACCAGGCCCCCATGTTAATTCTCATAGGGTATAAAGTACACCTCTACAGATCATTAGGGAAAGTTGCCTGATCTAAATTTCGGCAGACTGGTAAAGCGTCATGTGGGGAAATGCCTTTTTCTAAAATGGGAGTTTCAGCTAGAAGCACGTGGCCCTGAAGTGGTTCGTAAGTGCAAAATTATTGTTGTAACCATTGTTTGTATTGTCATCCAACAGTAGACAATAACATGCGTAAGTGCTACACGCTTATCGTTTCAGTACTTAATTATTAGAATGCACTGTTTTTGCAAATAGGTAGTTCACTAAGAGACAGAATATCTTTATCTTTTATTGCAAAGGTTTGGTCTTTTTTTTTTTACGGTACTCGAATCCAAACTGAATTATCTGCCCCACCACGATAAAAGAGACAATTTTGCTGGAAAGAAGATTAGGAAACAAAATGCACATCATCAGCACAAGTGGGAACGTGTTCTTTATGGAGAAAAAGTGTCCTCAATAACGTGACGCGGACATTTTATTTTATGTAGACTTAATTGTTCTTGCAGTCTAGTGTAAGTGGCGAGTAATTTTAAACAGCTGGTGAGTTGATTAGTTTTAGTAATTTTCGTCTACCACCAGAATATTAGAACTGTATGAACATTTACCATTCCGTGAGTTTGTAGTATGTGTTCATGACTAAATGATTAACATCAACCTCGGGAGGGTCAAGTAAAGGGGGATGCGCTGATTGAGTGAACGAAGCGAACGAAAATCTGGGTTTGTTAGCCAGTGCGCTCAAAAATCGGGTTAAATAGAATTAAGCATGTGAAACATGGGCATACAATAAGCCAAACCATGTCCATTTGGCTGGTGTAACGGCTAATTGGGCAATGGCAAACGTAAAAATTATGAATTAGAAAATGTGTAGACACTCCAGGCAAAAAAGGTAGAGGTGACTATTAGACAGTGGAATTCTTTGTATTCACAGGCCTATGACAGTTGTGATATCCACCCAAAACCAAAACTGCTATAAGATCAGCCGCCAAGTTTCCAAAAAGGGTCGGCCTTTCAAAGTAGTGATATCATTCAACTAGGGAAAGGCCGCCAAGGTTAATCATATCAGCCAAGTTAATCGCACGGAAAAAAACTTTGGACGTTAAATGAAAACTTGAAGATTGCTACCGCTAGTAGCAATCTTCTAGTTTTCGGTTAAATTTCGAATTGCGATTAACTTGGCTAATATGATTAACCCTGGTTGAATGATATCACAACTTTGAAAGGCCGACCCTTTTTGGAAACTTGGCGGCTGATCTTATACCAGTTTTTGTTTAGGGTGGATATCTTGAAGCATAGTTGGGCACATTTCAGGTACTTGGGGAAAATAATAATGCGGTACAAAAGCTTAAATTGTGTTGAAATCGAGAGCAATGACCCACCTGACAAAAATTAACTCGTGTAGGAATGCCAGCTAAGCTGCTTTCAATGCAAAATCTGACCCTCAATAACGTTGAAAATGTGTGACTATAGCTAGATAGCTAGCTAGCTAATTCTAGTCCGCTCATACACATGTTAATATCCATAGGGTGATTATTCATCGATACCGAGATAACGGGATGGCTTCCAGCTATGAAATTGGACGAATGGCTGTAGTACAATACGAACTGCGTACCTTTTATTGTTTGGAGTCTAGGGATGTAACGAGGACGGCGTGGGACGGCGTGTAAGTACGAAAATATTGTTATAACCATTGTTAGTATTGTCGGCATCGTCTCTCATTGGACAGCCAAAGTTCGGACACTGACAACGTGTATACTGACGTGCGTGCCGAGACACACACTAGTGTAGCACGATAAATCTAAACCAAGAAATTGTATTCACGTCCAATTCACGAAAAATAAACCAACTCTAAAAACAAAGCAAAATAAACAAAGCCAAAAACTGGTTGAGAGTGGTTCGGCCCTTCAAAGGAGTGTTATCAACACACCAAAACTAACGAATTAAAACAAATTACAAAAAAATTAAAACCAAACCAAAAACCTATAAAGAGGTGACCAAGTTGAGAATGGTTCGGCTTATAGGCAAAAGGTAGTAGCAAATTGTTGAAAACCAATTTCTTGTTGACGTGCCACGTTATTACACATCTGCACGGTAGTGGAGTTGAGTTTAATGCACAATTTTTAAAAAAGGACTGATATCATATCAAAAACCAAAACTAATGAAAGGGGCCAGTTTTAGTAAAAGGGGCCTTCAAAGGAGTGATATCAACACACCAAAACATTCGCCAACTTATTCGCACCGAATAATACTTTGGACGTTAAATGAAAACTTGAACATTGCTACCGAAAGTAGCAATGTTCTAGTTTTCATTTAACATTCAAACTGTTAAGCAGTGCGATTAACTTGGCGAATGTTTGGTGTGTCGATGTCATTCCTTTGAAGGGCCGAACCATTTGAAACTTGGCGGCCCCTTTTACCGGTTTTGGTTTTTGATATGATGCTGATTACTGACTACTGACTAATTCCGCTCATGTAAAGTAAATTATGCGACAGATACGAATGAAATTTGGTATTCAGCACTCTTTTAACTCCAATACGTGCCTTTTAAGATTTGACATTTGGGGAGGCATTAACTAAAAAGATTGCAATCATTTGTAATGCTATTTTTCTGTATATTGGGAAAACACCTCCGATGATCAAAATAAGCATTACTCGTTATTAGTGTTAACGAGTAACAATGCAAACGGACTGCCAGGCCGTGCTTATTAGAGTTCGTTTGCGCACGAGAATTTCAGAAAATTGGACAGGAGGAGGCGGAGGCGGCGGAACGGCTAACAATGTCAAACTGTTACAATGCTGCAACATGTAACAATAGGGTAACAATAGGCGAGACGCACAATATCGGATTATATAGCTCACTCGAACAAGATGCAACGACGGTTGGGTGCCGGGAAACTAACATTGTCGTTGTTTGAGTTAGCTAGCTCGTTGTGGAGAACCAAAATTAAATGGTCTTGATTTTGCCTTAAATCTTCAAGTTTTAAACCGTAGCATGCGAAGTATAATAATAATAATAATAATAATAATAATAATAATAATAAAGTGTTTACCCAGCAAACTAAGCTGGGAGGGCAAGGGAAGGGGGTTGGTTGGTCCACTGACACCGTTTCCATGCTAAATGGGGCGTTTCAAGAAAATGTGGAGGGGTTCCTGTGAAAGTCTAAATCGAAAGGTGGACAAAGAGTTAGCATTTACAGTCTCCCAACCACGGGCATTCCAAATATGAACTACTCTCAACGAGAAAAAGTTTCTTCGACATTCCAAACGAGCAGAGGGAAGGGAAGGTTTCCAATTATGGCCTCCAGTACGTCCTATGGTCCTAGCCAAGTCAAAGAATAGTAAGGGAACGTCCAGCTGATGGTTGAGAATCCGGTAAGTTAGTATCAGATCAAATTTAATTCTGCGAAACTCAAGAAATTCAAGTCCAAGCATGGTAAGGCGGACTTGGAAGGGGTATCACGAAGGCCTGGCAACCTCTTTGTGAAGCGCCTCTAGATCGCTTCAATGGAATCAATATCACCCAGGAGAAAAGGTGACCAAACAGGTGTTGCATTTTCCAGAAGTGGGCGGACAAACACCTTAAAAGCCCAAACTCGTGTCGCAATATTAACCGACTTGAAACACCTATCGACGATAGCTAGACGTCTGTAGGCAGTCTTAAATTTTGAAGCCTACGGCCTCAAAATTGGGCGGTCGACATGGCTGAGTGACTTATTTACTTTTTCAATGACCAGTTGAATTGTTTCCGTGATTGTTTACCATGATACTGCAACAATCCAGAATCAACTATATCATCGAGATGACGCATGCTGAATCTAGACACACGCTAATGTGTTGCCACCAAATAATAATCATGGGACAAACCTTGGGCATAACCTGAAGATAAGTATGCATTTCTAATGTTCCGTTTTTTCGAAAACAAAAATCGGTGGACAGTGGACACATGATAGACTAGACCGTAGCAATTAATATAAAAAGGAAGCGAAAAGAGCCAACAAATTAACTGAGCAAAAAACGGCTTCGCCGTTTGGAAATTACCCACTCACACGAAACAGATTTAATATGAAACAACAAACACAGAAAAATATTTAAAAAAAAGGTCTGTATAATACACAAATTATGCGTGCACGCCCAAACACCGAAACATTAAACTTTTCAAACATAAACTGGGCTTACTTTCTGACATAACCATTGATCAAAAACAGTCCTTGGTATTGGAGTTCACATTATAGTTCGTTGCGTTCGAGTGAACTCTAATCCGTTTTTATTCGTGGACCTTCACGGCTGTGAGTATGGGGATAAGAGCTCTAATGTTTTTTTCTAGACGGCGAAGCCGTTTTTTGCTCAGTTAATATGATTGAGGTCCTCATTCCAGCGAAACTAAAAAAAATTTATATCTCCGTTCGTATTCAATATTTTTCGACCAAACTTGGCCAGATAATAGCTAAATGGGCAGCGGCAACAATAAGACGCCACACACAAAAAATACAAAGAAGTGATATCTAAAACAAAACCCACAAGGGTGAAAGAACCCACAAGTTTCAGCCAATCAAAGTAGTGATATCATAGCCTAAAAGGCTGCCACCAAGTTACTACATTAGTTGCCAAGCTAATCCCATTGACTATTACCTCACACGTTAAATCAAAAACTTGACCATTGCTGCCGATAGTAGCAATGGTCAGGTTTTTGATTTAACCTTTGATCTAATACTCGGTGGAATTTGCTTGGAAACTAATGTAGTAACTTGGTGGCAGCCTTTTTGGCTATGATATCACTACTTTGATTGGCTGAAACTTGGCAGATTCTTTCACCCTTGTGGGTTTCGTTTTAGATAAAAATGCTAATCAAATGAAAAAAAGGTGACTGCTGTCCTCAAAATCTAGCGAAAGCCAAAAAAAAAGAGAAAAAAAATAAGATCAGAAAACTAGATAGGTGTTTCCATCTCATAATTGCTAAGAAAAAATGGATTTCATCAATTTGAACCAAAAATATCTGATAACTACCCCAAAACAAAACTTGTTAGGAATTCCCACCAAGATTTTTGGTCGTGTGAAGTCGTGATATCAAACGCTAAGCTGTTTCGCCAAGCTAATTCTACCGACTAAGACTTCAAATGAAATAATTGAAAATTGCGCAGTAAGCAATTTTCGTGTTACCTTCGAACTATTACTTGGTGGGATTAGCTTGGCAAAAGAGTTTGGCGTTTGATATGACGACTTCACACGGCCGAAAAGCTTGGCGAAAATTCTTAACAAGTTTTGTTTTGGTGTAGATCTACTATCATACCAAAACTCCATAAGGGTAAAGGGACCATCAAGCTTTGGTCATAGAAAGTAGTGATATCAAAGCCAAAATGGCTGCCATCAAGTTTGTGGTCCGAACCGTGATCACTCAAACTTAACTGACAATCACGGAGGTGTCAGTTAAGATTGAGTTATCGGGGTTGGGATGGTAAACTTGATGGCAGCCATTTTGGCTCTGATATCACTACTTTCTATGACCAAAACTTGATGGGTCCCGTTACCCTTATGGGGTTTTGGTATGATTTCACCCCTTTTGGTCATTTCATGATTTTGCTTTAGTGTAAGTATTGATTGTAGCTCCTTATGAAAAGATAATTGTCAATCGTTTCTTGAACAGCCTGAAGAAAATCGTAACTTTGCTATAATTAATGGTCGCTGATTAATTATATTTCCAATAAAGTGGCCGTTGTATTCATTTGATTATAAAAGAACTGAGTACGATTAAGTTAGTTTCGTTTAGTTTAGGTTTATCTAGATTATTTTTCTGATTGATTATTCAAGGAGCGGTAACCCTGCACGGATTTTCTATCCCATAAACAGTTTAGTAGACAATTTAATTGTGAAACGGAAACAATAAGTTACCCGAGTCTGCATTGTTACTCGGCTACGGAGGACAATTACGCTTTGTATTGGGGCGTTCAACGTTCGGTTACGGCCTCAAATAAAATACAGGAAAGGAAAGGACATTTATTTTGATAACAGATGGCGTGTTCCCAATGTTCACGAAAATAGCATTACAAATGATTACAATCTTTGGATTTAAAACATCTCCAAATGTCAGACCATAAAAGGCACCTATTGGAGTCAAATGTAAACTGAATGTCAAATTTAAAGCATATCTGTCGCATAAATTATTTTATCTGAGTGGAATTAGCTAGTAGTAGTAGTAGTAGTAGTAGTAGTAGTAGTAGTAGTAGTAGTAGCAGCAGCAGTAGCTAGCATGAAATCAACGGTGTTGAGGTACCCTTATCGTATTGAAATCCTTTAGGCACAACTCTGAAACAGGACTTTCTGTTGTCTACTCGGTAAACCACGTCGATCTGTACAATTTCCAAAGTTTTCTGTCGCATTATTTTTTAATATTCAATACGAGAAAAAGCGGGTTTAATGTCTCTGGTAAGAGAAGCAGTTGCTAGCCCAAACATTGATAATGAACAACAATAATTGAATAACAACAATCAGACGGCAATATTTAGAATGGAATGGAATTTTATTGAGGGTAACGGCCGTAGCCACGCACCCTGCATACACTAAACACTAAACACTAAATTACAGACTAACAGCAGAACCAGATGACTACAGGAAAACAGCAATACAGGAATGAAGGAATGAAGGAAAACGATTACGGAAGTAGACGAACCGCATGCCACCCCACACAATCCCACCATGTCACACCCGCTTGCCTGTTGCATGGCAAAAGGCAACAATTGCACGGAACTGGGCAAGCGTCGCTGGCACGTGAGGAGCCACGCCAAGTGCCTTTAGCAAGTCTAACCCCAGATCAAATGTGCCAAGGTATTTACATCGGAGCCTGTGCCACTGCGGGCACTCAAGAAGGAAGTGACCAATCGTCTCAGCCGCACCACATTCACACAATGGACTAGGAGCCGAGCCCACACGGAAGGCGTGGCTCCTGAGAGACAAGAGTGGCCTGTGCGCAGGCGAGACACCGTACCAGCACAGCCAACAGGCAAATAAGACAAAATGCGGGGGGGGGGGGGGATGTCCCGGTGAATTCCATAGAGAGTCCTTCCAGATAACCCACTCGCCCACGCCGTCTGCCATTGACGGTTCAACCAATCGCTGACAACCACACGTAGATCCTTAGCCGTGTAAGGCACAGTGATAGTGTTCAGGCGGGATAGATAGCCGCTTCGCGCAAGCCCATCTGCCATCTCGTTGCCATGAAGATTAGAGTGCCCAGGGACCCACTCCAGGGACGTAATCCCGTGCCGCTGACTCTGGAAGAATTTCCGCGCAATCTCGTAAACCAGCGGGTTTGATAAGGCCTGCGTTGCAAAACACCTCCTTAGAAATTGAATGCAAGAGGCAGAATCCGTACACACTACGAAATGGGGCAGCTGGTGGTCAAGACCAACATCCAAAGCTGCCGATATAGCTACTAACTCACCAGTTAAACTGGACGTCAGATTCGGAAGAAAATGACTCTGACAATACTTCAGAGCCGGGAAGAAGATGCCTACCCCGCCCTCCAAAACATCACGGCAGAAGGATGCATTGCAATAAATCTCAACAGCCATCTGACTGCGTACTCCAAAAATAGCACTAAGGCTCTCACACCATGCCCAAGGGCATGGCGGACAGACATACATGGGGTCACCAAACCGCAGAAGGAAGCGGTCAAGAAGGAGTGATGCCCCCAGACCAGCAGACCCTAAGCAGGCCCTCACAGCAGGACCAAGTGTCCGATAATCAGACAGGATGCGACATAATGCATCACTCATTCCTCTACTTAAGGAACACCAATATAACCTCACCAAAAGCCCTACAGCCCGAAGATAGAGTGGCATCTCACTAGACTCAATATGCAGTGATTGAAAGGGAGTAGTTGCAATGCAACCCGTCACAGTGCGTAGGCATCCATTGATAGCCACTTGTATGACATTGATCAGTTGCTTACTCCCAGCCAGAGATAATCCACGCCAGAGCGGATGAAGGCCCGGTAAAAGGATAGCACAGCTGAGCGCCTAGCAGTGAGACGACAGTATGACACCGCCTTAAGCGTACAAAGCTTTCCCAAAACACCTTCACGAACCATTGCTACCTCATCCTTCCATGACAACTGATGGTCTAACAGAACACCGAGATACTTAACAGAAGGGGAAGAGGCAATCCGGGCCATACCCACCCTCAAAGAGACAGTGATGGGCTGACCCCGAGCAAATACAATGGCCTCAGTTTTGCTGGGCGCCAAAGACAAGCCGCGAGAGCCCAGCAACTGCGAGGTACGATCAAGCACAAGTTCCATGGAAGAGACAAGAACTTGAACATCGGTGCCAATTAACCAGACAGCAACATCGTCAGCGTATGCTACAATGTTAGTGTGAAGTGCCAGTTCAACCAACACTTCGTTGATAACAGAAGCAAAATGAATAGGGCCCACGCTCCGTTTCAAGGGTGTCTGGCCAGGCATCACCAGCCTTGGTTACAAAAGGCCTCCTGCCCAAAAGTGCAAGGATGGCATAAGCCAGCTTCTTGTCCACGCCCAACCTGAACAGAGAGTACCTGACCCATTCTGTCAAGACCATATCATACGCAGTACGGATATCAAGGAAGACAGCCAACACCACATTACCATGCAGCCACACTTCCCTGATACCCGTTTCAAGCAAGAGGATGGCATCTGGTTGCCACGATTGTCACGGTAACCATACTGAAGACTGGACATGCAACCAGAATGATTGACAACCCAACATAATCTGTTCACCAAAACACGCTCATACAATTTACGCATGCATGAGAGGAGCGCTATGGGACGATAATTCATCATAGCAGATCTAGTTTTTCCCCGCTTCCCAACAGGAACCAGAATGGTGAATAACCACGATGGAGGGACATCTCCACCATCCGACAAGCAATTTGTAATATTTTTTAACTATGCCCATCTCTTTTTTCCTCGATTCATGTCTTCCCAAATCGGAGCGATAATAGACTTGTACTTGGTGCTACGATTAGATTTGGGTTTACAAGTAGTTGGGTCGTTGTTGTGATAAATAGCGTTAGTATTTTTTTAACATGGCCACGTAAGCTCCTTTAAGCTGCTTGTGCAAGGGAGGTTTCTTTCAAATTTTTGAAAACTAGTAAATTCCAAAGCCCGAGTCTCCCCGCGTATTGCTCCCCCTCGACCACTATGTCATTCTCAAAAATGTTAACCACTTTATTACCGAAGGTCAGCTCGCCTTTTTTAGTATCATATTGTAGTACGAATACTGGGTCAGTCTCCATCGGATTTTTGAAAAACTTGTATCAAGAATTATTTAGCAGTTTCTCCAATTGCCTGGCCAGGTAACAAACTATTGAGGGACCTTAGAGTGACTATGCTAGGGAGTTCCGGCAGGGTAGAAATGTGTCTATGTTGTACTATGATGAAGGGGTGAGTTTAGGACCGGTTCTCGTAGAGGCGTATTTGGTTTTGGTCTCGGGACGAATTCCATTATAGGAGCTTGAACCATATTAACTTGAATATTCGGCGAGACTGTAATCGAGAGAGGCCGACAATATTTCTCACTAGGATTAACGGCTTGGGAAGGGGATGGTGATAAACCCAATGCTTCGTAGCCATCCTAGTCAGTTTCTTCCTCTTTTAAAGCTTTAATCGTTGTAGTTTGCGTGTGCTGCACTAGAGTTTTTACACCACCGACCGATGTTGGTTTTAGAGTGCTAACTGCCGGTTTTAGCATGCTCACTACCGGCTTAAAAAATTCTTGTAGTGATTCTTCTTGTTCTCTCTCGCCCAAACATCGATTTAAAAACTTTTTAGTTGAACGTCTTTTGAGTTTTGCGATTTCTCGTTTTGTCTCCATTCTTTTGTTTAATAGGCAAAAACGAACGCTTGTATCTCCCCTCGTTTCATGTTTTGTTAATCGATAAAAAAAACCCGTAAGGCTTTTTCCAACAATTTTGACAGAACGTTTGAAAGTCCGAAAATTCCATGTCAGGGCCAACATGGTTTTCGTAAACATGTTTTAATTTTAACTCATCCACGAGAAAAAATATTAATAAATTTGCATTGTCTCCGACTACTTGTTTAGGAATTCTTGTGTAGGACTGACTGCAATAAAAAACATTGGCATTTGAATGATGCCCATGAGTGAAGTAATATTCAATGTTTTTTTTGTTTGTCTAAAAGGCAATTGTCAAAAGCAATCAGGTTTTGAAATTCGGGGTCCCGTTCTTCGAGCAGAATTAAATCTATTTGAGAATCGTGAAAAACTGCAACATTCCATCCAATGTTTTCCTCAATTTCACCAAATACAGACTGCAAAGCTTTGTACTTTGATTAACATAAAGTTTTACTGTAAATAAATAACCAGTCGTAGTCGAGCCATCTTTCGTTACAGATAAAATTAAACAATAAGTTAGTTTTTCCGCAATTTGCGGGCCCTATAATTAAACATCTGATATTTGAGGGTAGAAATGGATGATTTTTAGGTTCTTTCTTAGGCACGACAAAGTCGTAGTTTTTAATTTCAATAGCTTTTTTTATTTACACATTTTTTTAACGTTTACGTAGTTACCAAACCCATACAGTCTTCGTCGGTAAATTTACCGTTGGAAACATGTGAATGAGCTGCTTCATAGTTCTACGTTGCACCAAAATTTCACGTTGTTGGAAGAATCATCAGTGACGTACACTGCGGTAATTTTCCCAGTAACTTCTGTCAAGTTTAAAGCATTGTAAGATGGCAAGTTAAAACAGGGTTTGTCAATAACATTTTTGTTAAGTTTCCCTTTAGTTTTGTGAATGATCTCGTACACCCAAGTTCTAAGACAGAGCGGTTTGTCTCCGTTACCTTCGTTCACCTTTTCGCAAGAAGGATAACAGGGGTAAGCCATGTGCATAGAATTGGGATAATTGAACGTAGTCACATTGGGAACATTGAACGGGTTTTTGCTCGTCAAACTCGATCTCAACTTTTTTACAGATGTACCGCTTAAGCTTTTTCAACAGTTTTTGAGTTTCTGGTAGCTGGGTGAAATCCAACCTTTATTTTTTGATTTTTCGTCCGAAACGAGAGTCCCCAGACCCTTTAAATCTTGAAACTGAATGGAAGGGGAAAAGGAAAACTTTACACCGTTGTTAATCTTTGTACCTTTCTCGTTCTTAACTTTCAGCCAGTTTTTTTGCAAGAGATTGGAAAGATTCGTTTGCCAGGATGGTTGAAACATTTTGAGGTTAATTATTTATTTTGAGGTTCTTCCTTTTATTATATACGAGAAATTTTAAAAATAAGCTTCATCGACGGCTCGGCACATATTAAAATTTCTCGTATTTAAAATGAGGATGTCAGTCAATAACTTTGGACGAGCATTGAAAAGGACGAGAGGGGAAGGGGTGAAGTGATGGGAGTTGGTCTGAGAGGACAGCCAGGGCTAGGACACGTTTTAACCCCCGTAAACAACTACGATATGCAAAGCAAGCGTGTAACTAATGTGGGAGCTGCTATCGAACCTGAAGATGCGGTAAATTATTCTCAGATCGGTTCTCTGGCAACTGATGTTCAGAAACTTAAAATCGACTTGCCTCCTGCCATTACTCTTTCTCCGACGAGTTGGCTTCTGCCATTTCCAGCATGGAAAAATTCATTGTACTTAGATGAGGCTGACAAGAATTTTTACGCGAAGAAGAAACAAATTAAGGATGTAGCTTCTTCCCCCGGCACGGTACTGATGTGGCAGCAAAAGTGTACATTGACAGGAATTGTTTAATGCAAGGCGACTAGAAAGTATACTTCAATGCAACGTACAAGCTGATTAGAAATTTAAGCATTCCTACTTTACCGAGCGATGCTGTTAGTAAGGTATTCGTCGACAGCAATTGCTTATTACGAGATGACCGGAAAGAACACTTCAATGCCGAGAACAAACAGATTAGAAATCTAACCGAACCAACTTTACCGAGTGACGCGGCTACGAAGAAAATTGTGCACGAAAACAGTTTCATGCTGATTAGTTTCAGCACGAGAACCCCTTTGGAAAAGGCGAGCGATTGGTTCGTTAATTCCGGTCCTCTCTATAGCTTTGTATGTACAAATTCTGGTTTAATTCATAAACCAATTTTATACTGCAGCGATCCGAGCGTTGCACTTGTTGCTAAATGTAAAGTAGGGACTAGAGCACTTTACATTACTAAACTAAAGGACGAGCATTCAACAGCTACTGTTTTCGAAAATCCTTTCGTAATAGAAACAAATTTGCGCATCGCGGTACAGGAATTCGAAGAGTTTCTCGCAGAAGATATTTATTTCCAGTTAGATTTGCACGTAGCTTTTCAATAGATGACTCGTCTCATCCTATCCAAAACAGCTTCGTAAATATTACGAGCCTTAGAAAAGGTGCTAAGGAAAAATAGACAAAAGTGACCGCACCAAATTTGGTCAAAGTTTTGTATGCGTTCATAATTGCATTTAATTCCCGGCCCCAAGTAGTTAACCACGGACCGGGGAGGACCCATGTTGCCAACACTATCGAAATAACATGGTTCACCCGCAACAGTGGAATAGGCGACCCAGTGACTTCCTTCGCCATCGTGGCAATCTTTACGATTCCATTTTCGCCAGCAGGCCAAAGTTTTAATGTAAGCGTGTCTTTACTAAAAGTATCTCTAAATTTCGGAATTTTCATTACTCTAGCCAATCCATTTAAATCAAAGTTTGTTAAAGTTTGTTAAAGGTTTATTAAAGTCGATTAAACCCTGGGTGTCCTTAAGTAAAGTCCTCTGCCACGGCGCAATTTTTTTATTCGTTTTTTTGTTTAGTTTGTATTTCTTCGAGCCAGAACCTTCCACTTGATTGTGATGTCGCACGAGTTCAGCCAGAATGTGTGCATCGTTTTGTGCCTTCTTTACAGCAGACACCCCCCCCCCACGGTCCCTACCGCCAAACCTCCAATACCGGCTAAAATCGGTCCGAACAATGCCATGGCAAAAAACCGCATTTCTTTATTTTTGCAATCTTGTTTTGAGTGCCATATCTTTTTCATCATTATTGTTATTTAATAAACAACTTCGACTTTGCCTCTAACCAACTTTACATTCATTTTCCTGTCCCCAGTGAATAGAGCGTGATAACTGGTGTTAGCCGGTACTGCTGACCTAAACTTCAGTTTGACTTGTACGTCCACGATTCCCGATTGACGCCTCTCGGACTGTTTGGAGCAATTCAACACCACGAGAGGATAGGATTTCTTAAACTGAAGCAAGTCGAAACTCAAGTCATTGGTGTCTAGCAAAGCTGCGTAAATTGCTGTGCCATTCTGTACAAGCTGACAAACTCTCCAGTGGTATAATTAGAGTTCAAATCGAGAAATGGATAACGCTCGGAATTTAGAGTCACGTGAGCACTTTGCAAACTGCAGTTGTCGAACACGGCCGTGTTTTTAACTAAAGAGTCCTGCCTGTAGAAATATCCACTTAGGTTTCTCGACCGCGGAAGTAGTCAGCACGCACCACGTGAAGCTGGTATTTTGAGGGAGACCGCAGCTATCGTAATGCCAGTGCCTAAATCCACGGTCGCTCCATGGTGGATGAGATTGTAGAGTTTAAGTTTTTGCTCGTCCGAGGCCACGACGTGGGGAACCTGCCAGGAAATGCTATTCAGAACGACTCTGCCATTAGCCACTGCTTTGAAGATGGCGTTCGTGTCGCTCGCTCGCATGAGTGTGACCACGTGTTTGGTTCGTAGATTTTATCGTAGTTTTCGAAAAATCCCATGACGTATTTCGACGGGATGGCGAAGGTAAAGCTTCCCTTGGGAGTTGTTTCAATAATCATAGATGCGTGCCGCTGTTTGAATCCCAAATTGTTGGTTAGTTCGGCATCCACGATAGCCGCACTATCCAACGCCCAGCACTGGCCGAGCAAAGCCGATTGCTCCGCCGAACTATAATTGAGCAGTCCCTTCATCAGAGTACCAACCCCGGGTAATTCTACCCGTCGACTTGTTTATACCTAGGTGGTATTTGATATTAGAAAACAGGAACATGGGAGCATTATTAATCAACGCCGCTACGTCAGCGTCAGCGTAAGCAGAGTCATTGTCCTTCAGCAACATCCCTTTAATCAGGAGGAAACTGTTGGAAACGTGCAGAAATAAATGTTGGTTTTCGACGTAGGCTATATGCGGATTTATGCTGAATTTATGTTGTTGAGATTAGTGCCGACAATAGGATGAATCGTACACCAAAGGTTCGTTGATTGTTAAGTAATCTTCTACTACGCTCATTTTCTGGATATTGTTATAAATTTGATGAAAGCTTTGTTTCTAGGTGTCAAACCGTTTGTTTTTTTATGATTACAGTTAAAATTTAAAAAAAAAGTCCTTTCCCTTTTTTCCAAACACGAGCATATTTATCCTTTTTTAATTAATTTGTAGATCTTAAATAACTAACACTTTCTTCCAGGAAGCACCAGCATTGGTCGTGTATTGATTTTCGTAATTTTTTGAGGTGATGTTGTGAATGCTGTTATAAGTGTCTAAATTAAGCAGAGCCAATTCGTATTTTTATCAGAGCAAAAAGAATGAATGGGAGTATTTAGATTAATTCTCAAATCAGCGTCTTTGCCAGAGAGAATATAATTGAACAGGAATCCACGATATTGTCTTTTTTAAAAGCGATATACTTTGAAAGGAGAAAAAAATACATGCAAAATCTGAAATCACAGGCCACCGAGCTATCAACACGCCCGTGATGTGAAATCTCTTAAAGCTTGTGGCCACGATGAAACATTTGTGCTATTATCACAATGTGAAAACTCACATAGCATTTGCTCTCCCGAGACCCGTTTAACGTTGACAATTCGTCATTCTCAAAATAGCATTTGCACTCCTAAGACACCTTTAATGTTGCTAATTCATCATTTTAACAATGCAAAAGCTCCTAAAGCATTTTAAAGAGTGCCCTACCCTTTAACGTTGATAATTCATCATTCCTAAAATGTGACCGCTCATATAGCATTTGCACTCCTAAGGCCCCCTTTAATGCTGCTAATTCGTCATTTAACAATGCGAAAGCTCATAGTGAATTGTCAAAACTGCCGTACCCCTTTAACATTGACAATTCGTCATTCTCAAAATGTGAAAGCACATGTAGCATTTGCCCAATGCGAAAGCTCATAAAGTATTTCCATCCTGAAACCCTTTTAATTATGCTAATTCGTCATTTTCAGGTTATTATCACAATGTGAAAGCTCATAAACTACAGAAAAAATGTAAGACTAGAGAAAATTAAGAATTATTATTATTATTAAAGATGGCTGCGCCCAGTCGCGGCCTGCTCAAGGAATCCGCTCCCGAATCATGATAAATTTCTCTTCTACCACAACCAATCCATCCCGCAAAACTGTAAATCAGGTCAGTGAACTCCTTTGCATCGGCTGAACTGTTCATCATGACCACATGTGCCTCGAATTTTTGCGAATTGCTCTACTTAATTCGTGTAGTTGACATTTTTGCTCTCCAACGAGTCCACCCTTTTTTGTTATGTCATTTGTTTACCACGCATCACTTACTATCTCTGTCGTCAGTTACACTTTTGACGTCATCTGTGATTTTGGCATCACTTAATAACAAGCTGAAAATTACAACGCAACCATGTCTCGCTGTCAAGAGTGTGAAAACGCAATCACCACAAATGAAGGCGAGATACTAACCTGCTGCTCCTGTAAAGGAAAATTCCACTACAAATGTACGGGGCTCGCTGCCACAACATTAAAGGCCATGGGAAAGGAAAAAAAGATGACTGGGGTTGCAAGAGATGTAAGAAAGGCAGAACAAACTCGTACAACGAAGATGCAAACGAAAATGAAACCGAAACCGAAGATGGTGCTGAAAATACTGGCAGCACTAAAAAAGACCCACTTGAAAGAATAGAAAATAAAATCAACGAAGTTTTAAAAGGAATGAAATTCATAGAAAAACAGTACGAAGACATCAAAAAGGAAAATATTGAAATCAAGAAAGAAAATGGAAATTAGGAAACGTCTACAGGCACTTGAAGAAAAAATGCAAAGGCCTGGTAAAAATAAATCAGACACGCAAACATTAAAAACTAAAGTCGAAGAAATCAAAAAGAGCCCAAACGAAAGTGAACAATATAATAGAAATAGGAATCTGGAAATTTTTGGTGTGGAAATGGCAAAAAAAGAAGTCATTACCAAATTGCTGACGGACTTCAGCTCAGTTACTTTGACGTCAGCCACATTGAACGTGTTCACCGTATACCCACAAAAAACACAGAAAAACCGCAGCCTATTGTGATTCAGTTTAAAAGCAGGAACTATTGAGATGTATGACTTATGGGAAAGAAAGACAGAATCACAAACGGCGATATTTTCAGCAACGGTAACAAAGAAAAAATTTTCGTAAATGAACATTTGACCCCGTATTTTAAATCATTGGTCTGGAAAACAAAAAATCAACTCAAACAAGCCTACAAGTTTATTTGGATTAGAGACGGAAAATACACGTTAGGAAAAACGAAACTGAAAAAGCCGTGACCACTATACGCAACGAAGACGATCTTGAACAACTAACTGAACCGCTCAAAACTAATATCTCCAATGGAAGTTACGCGCATTCGAATTTCCTGGACCTTGTCAACGACACTGTTGAAATCTTCAACCATCTGAGCAAAAAACTCGTCTGTACTAACAAAACAAAGGACTTCATGGTTTACAAATAAACCTTAGAAGCTGTAGAACGCACTGGGAAGAACTTAAACTAGTTATTGATAACTGTAAAATTTTCTGGGACTTCATTGTTATAAATGAAATTAATATCAAAGAAGAAGAACTTGCCCACTACCAGATGAAAGACTAACACTCAAATTGCTAATTGTCGGCATCTTAAAAAAAGTGGCGGCGTCATGGTTTTTATAAGCCAACAATTAAAATTATAAACTCTGAAAAAATATTTCTTCATGGAAATGAAGCACTTGACATAATCTTCTGAGTTGAAAATCTTATGCATAATATTACTGCAATTTACAGACAGCCCTCTTCAAGTCGGACTAAGTTCCTTTATGAATTGAAAGCCCTAATCAAAATCAAAAATCAAAATTCATCAACAAACACTATTATCAATGGTGATTAAAATTTTAATCTGTTCAGAGAAACACAAGACAATTCTGAAAAACTCGACATTGAAAGGTTTGAAAACATTATGGCAGCAAATGGATACACCTCGCAAATTAATTCTCCAACCCGTGTTGAACTGAAAATGAACACTATCACTGAATCATGCCTCGATGTGATCTGCACTAAACTTAATAAGACTTGCTGTAATGGCTTTGTCATCAAACAAAAGATCGTCGACCATTACTTTACTTGTCTTGAGATTAAACATTTTGACCCTGTTAAAGAAATACACCATGATAATCAGAAGTTTATCAAAAAATTTAACAATTATAACATTATTAAACAGCTTGAAAACTTTGACTGGAGCATCCTGGACAAATACACCAACTCAAATGACATGTACAACGAAATTGAAAATATCATTCAGGAAATATACCAAAAAAACACATCATTAAAGCAGTCTCATTTTACGAACAAACTTTTCAAAAATGACTGGATGAATCAAACTCTTCTCCAAGAAATTAACCATAAAAACAAGCTCTGGACAAAAATTACTAAAACTAATAAACCATCACCTGTGTAACGGTGGATGCTACGACGGCTCAGGTGCTTGTAGCGCCTCCGGTTTCCTGGTTTGACACGGAGATTCAGCTTAAGGTGTTGCGGTGATTATTGCGACTTTTACGGCATAAGCACAGCATGGGCTACTGTCCCAGCATGGGGGATGGAGCGCAGGGTCCTAAATTAAAGGGGCCTAACCTTAATACTGCTGGTATTTCACTGCCACCAGCGATGGAAATTTAACCATTTACAAAGAGCTAAACTAAAAATGGTTTACATATTTATTTACACTTAAACAGTTAATCGACTAGCAAACGAACTGAAGTTTAAAACTCCTGGTTTTATTTTAACAACAGGGAATGAAAAGCACACTTTACATTTAGTTTGCACGAAAGCTTTTGAAATAAAGTATTTAAAAGCACAAAGTTTGAATTGACAACGTGTAATTCGGTTTCACAAGTTTTGACTAAAACGACGTTTGTGTTTCAGAATAAAACAACCAATTATTTTTTTCGGATAGAAAAAAACAATACTGAACGCTCCGCAGAGTCGTCCGCAAGATTGAACAGCCTCGGCTGGTTACAATCTATCAAACAGTATGTTTCAAACAAGCATGAAAGATCAACCGTTTCACAGTTATGTTAAGTGATAAAACAGAGCCTTAAACCTCCCAGAGTTGCTGTTTCTAAGTCAACTCCTCAAATTATAAAAGCCTCGGCTACTTATAAAGTCCGTCTGGAGTGAATAACCAATGAATCCCACACAAAGATCAAACCATCAGTTATTTGAATTAATGTTTAAAACAAATAAGAAAGAAGTTGGTTTTTAGTAAGAGTACCACTCTGACGTTATGGGGTGAGAAACCTAAGATGCCGCTACAGGCGTCACCACCATAATATTCCCTAGCTAGAGAGAGTTTAAGTTACGTTTTTAAACTAAAATTTAGACTTGGGGGGTCCTAAATTAAATTTTCAAAAGCTAACAACAAACATACGAACCACTGCCATTTTGCCCGGCATGGCATCCTACGGACATGGCGTCTCCACTCCCGACTGGCGTGACCCCTCTCTAGTTTGAGATCTGTGAGCTGTGCTAACGAGGGATTCTGGGCTGGGGTTATATACACATTACCGGAAGTTGGCGCGGACGCCGAGGATAGCTACAGGGGTCTGATTGGCCTAGGGCCTCGAGAACAATGGAAAGTGGGAGGAGAAGTCGGTTGAACAAAGGGACTGGGTGCAGAGCCGTTTGAAGTAGGGACATGTAAACGGAAAAGACAGGCCTGTTTTGAGTTTTACTCAATTGAACATTGGGAAATAGGCCTTTATTTTGAATTATTGGCTACGGATTGAATATTTACATGTTTGTAACGTGAATAGGCTCTTGTTAAAGCTTGATACTTGGCTTTGGGTCCAGTCGGGCTGAGAGGAGAACTAAAATAAACATATCTACACTAAAATTCGTGTCCGGTAGAATGCCGATGTCTAATTACTTGGACTAATGGCAGCGTTTCTGGGGGCAAAAGATTATTATAAAAAGGCTAAATAAATGAATAAATAGTCTAGCTTGATGGTATGCTAAAACGCATAAAGTTAAAGTGGAGGTTTGAACCCTAAAGTTAACGGACAATGTTTGATCTAAGTGGACATTTTTCATAATAGTTGCGATCGTTCAAACACAATAAAAAATATCACACTTTAAAAATGGTTGTCAGTACATGGACACAAGGTTCAGTGCCTTTCTCCTAAAATACAACTAAGCTAGAGTTTGGGGCTTTATGCCCGAAAAGAAGAGTGATAAAATCAAAATATACAAATACATTTTATAACAATGGCGGCCATGATGAAGTAGCGCTGCTGGTTTTGAGGTGATCTTCAAATGTAGATTTGAGAGTGTTTCCGATGGAAAGTCCGAATTTCGGCTTCCCCAAGAGTCTTGTATTTGGACAGGCTATTAAATGTCGAAGAGTTTGTAAGAATCGGACCATTATTGCAAAAACGGCTGGATATGCCTCGGCGAGGCATTTGGATGCCTCAAGAAAAAATTTCAAATTTTCCGGAAAACAGGCGTTTTTCAGTGGCGCTCGTTTACACCTGACATAATTCTTGAATACAAAAATTGTAAGCAATCTGTGACTCGCAATATCCTCCTAGCCAAAAATTCGTTTTATAAAAACTTTATTTCTGGAAATAAATTTGATAGTTCCAAAATCTGGGATAAACTTAATCATTTAATGGGGAAAAACCAAAAACAAAATATCCATGAACACCTCAAAAACGCCTTCACAAATGTAAAAACTGCTGACCTTAGTAACTCCTTTAATAATGCGTCTCGTTCACAAATTGATAATCTAAAAAAACAAAAATAAACATACAAGAAGATGTCGAAATATACTAGCTAAAAACAAAAGAACAAATTATATGTTCCATAATTCCATCGCTATTTTGCCACCTATGGCTGTTTAAAATCCAATACGACAGAAAACCTGTTCAGCATTTAAATTAAATCACATTATGATACGAAAAAGATTAAATACTAAAAATACTAAATTACGTAAAGCAAATACATTAACAACCGAAAAAGGTATTAAGAATATTTTACCTCTACATTTGCAACATTCCAAACAGTAAGAATCGACCAGTAGTGTACACGTTAAACCAACAGCTGGTTCTCTCCTCATATTTATTACTTTACGAGCAGCTTTAGGTACGAGTTTAGCTTTGCGTAGGTCTAACAGCTCAAACGTTTCTTAAAATACGTGAAACTTGAAAACCAATGTAAAATGTCGTACTAACACAAATTACAACTGAGTGGTGTGTGGTGGTGCCTGTCGTCACTTGTACTGTACAGCTTATGCAGCACAATATATTTGAATTTTAAAAATAATATTGTCCCTCTTCCCCCAGAAATAATCTTAGCAATTTAAGGTACGTCTATGTTTGTAATGTTTTAAACAGCAACATTCGGCCGGTAGTGTATACATTAACCTATTACATGGTTCACTGCTTATCAATAATCCAGAGAAGTCGTGCTAAAATAAGTGAAACTAGAAAACCCATGTAAAGTGTGGGGTGGTTGAGTACCAGAGAGCAAAATGAGATACTATGTTGCTATTTTACATTCGTCAAAAATTATGGGCGACAACTGGTTCCTTATTCAACGCATCACACGTAGCGGGAAAGAAGATGGCATCTAAGTGAAAATTCTTAAAATATGTGAAACAAGGAAACCCATGTAAAGTGTGGTAGTAACAAAAAATAAAAGCGACGTGTGGTTCCTGGTGTTCGGCTCTGGCGTCGCTTTTACTGTGCAGCTTCCACAGCACAATTTATTTGAGTAAAACAATAATCTGTACCACAAGCGGTATAGAGGAGACCCGTAGGGCTCAACAGAGTATCCTTGATAAAATTGCTAAGCATGTTTAGTTCAAGCATGCAGCAACTCGCGTACTACAGCATTGAAACGGCCTTGTAGCAGGGATGGATAATAGCTGGTTCACACAGCCACGACAAACGGACGACAAAAGCAAGGAACGGCGGCGACCACCAGCACTAAACATTAAACCCTGTCACACCAGCACAACAGACCAACGAACAACCAACAACGGACCAATCAACGCTGCAGAATGAGTAGAGCTAGGACGCTTACTTTTCAAAACTGGGCTACGTGGTGCCGACGTGCCTAAACGACCCATCATACTGTGATTCTCCGTTTTTTTTTTAATAAATCATACTACCATTGAATACAGCACATTTTTTTTAGCTGTTCTCTATAATTATCTCGTTGCAGCGATATTCGTGTAAGCAACGAGCATTAATCGAGCATTAATCTTGCATTTCGCCGATAGTCTTTTTAGCGGCATCAACCATTGGTCTGTCCGTAGGTGACGTCGGTCAGCAACGTTGAAAGTGAAAAGTTGCGTTTGCTCCGACCGACAGCGAACGACTGCGTATGACTGCCTGAGGGGCTGGTTGTCATAGCGACTGTCGGTTGTAACTTAGCGGTCGTTCATATCGTCACGGTGTGAATGGGTATTAGGAATCTTCAAGTCAAAGCTGACTGGGGGAGAAATCGCGTGTCTTGCCTCCTGGCTCATTGGCAGTTTAGGCGCAAGTCGGTAAGGGGATGGTTTTTTTTAAACGACGAAGCCGTTTTTCGTTCAGTTAATTTGTTTATGAACTGAAGCCTTACGAAAAACGCGCACTGCACTCTGATCATTTGCTTGATCGTTTTAGATGAGGAATGTCTGTCAACAGCATACGAGTTGCAGCATATAAGCTTCTCGAGCGTAGCGAGATGACGCAGAATGAGCGAGCGACTTCGCTAGTTTCTATTAAACAGTTACATCCTTATCGTTCCCTCAGATTTCCATCGTTAAACCCATCAAAGTTTTAAACATGGGGACTCTTTAATTTTTAATTACGTATCATTCTACCCTATTTAACTAACCACTAACACGATTAAATTTTACTGAATAATCTAAATACAACTAAGCGCCTATTCTTTGATAAATGCAAGTTTCTGTGGTGCTATACACCGGTGCTTTATTTTCGCTATGAATGGACGTACGGTTGGCCGTAGTTATTTTAACGACTTTATCTGATAGTGCGTTTTTTAACACTTAATTAAATTACTTGGTGAAAAGACCACACAATTTTTAAGAGGTCGGTAAAAAATATCATTCGGCCAAAAGTAAGATACAAAAATAGATAGTAGTATGTTTGCTAAAAAGTTACATTTTTATTCCTGTTTTAGTTTTTGTCGAGTGTCAGTATTTCAGAATACATATTTTTTTTACTGTAGGTCATAAGCATATTTCAATAAAATTGAACGAATTAAATTTGATTACCGTAATTCGTTTTGTGCTTTTTTTATGCTTTAAACAGAAATTTGTGTGCACCAAATTCTTTTATGGAAATGGGTTTCTACGATGCTAGTTTTGATTATTAAATTGTTTTTTCGGGAAGGGACAATCACTTTCAGTCAGCCTATACAGCCACTTTCTTTGTCAATACGACATCACAAAGAGGAGACAGATTCCCTGCCAAAGGTAAACCACGAAGTGTCGATTCATAGAAAGGTTAAAAGTATGCAGAAAGGAGAAAAGAAACGAAGCGATGACTACTCCCTGTTTTTTTCGGTATGAAATTTTGTTTTCTGCTCCGAAACATTAACTCAACTTACGAATTTGCCGACTGGGAATCAGCAAAGGTGAAATACCGAGAAATAAATAATAAATAATAACTTGTATGTGCAAAGAAAGTTTATTATCTTTGACGAATTTCCCGAATGGGGAAAAGAGTAATTGAGCAAAGGTGAAATGCCGACACGAATTTGCCGACTGGGCGAATTGAGCGGGGGAACAACACACGGTTATCGATTTTTAACCCATGGCTGCAATGATTTACCCTGTTCGACATGGCATATTTGCATAGTCTCGCCGGGCAAATCATTGCAGCCGTGGGTTAAAAATCGATAACCGTGAGTTTCTCACCAATAACTTTTACTTATCTTACTATTTGTTCTAATTTGACTGGACTGCGATTGGAAGAGCCACAGAGTTACGAGCTACGATCAAGTCCGTGCTGTGTGTTTTATCTGAGGTAGGAGAACAGTCTATCATACGAAAATTCAAGTAAAACTGAACTGTGTTTTTGGCGGTTTAGATGTGACGTGATGTGATGTGATGTGATGTGGAGCTTATTATGATGGTCAAACAACAGAAATTATTTTGCATCTATGGTTTGTGGTGACAAACGTAAATTTATTGACATAAATAAATACACAACCATGACAATTGATTCACTACTACCAATAGAAAAATGACACAGAACAATCTCACTCTGTGATGAACCTCTATGGCAGAAATTGCAATGATTAAATAGAGAATAACACAAATCTTGAAACAAGATTAGGCCGTAAAAAAAAATCTTTGGTTCTCGGGAATTTTTGAATTTACAAAAGCAACCCAGTGAACAGGCTTATTTTTCTTTTTATTTCAAGTAAAATTCAGTAGCAAAAATTATTGTAAAAAATAAAATACTCACACTAACAGTCCACGCAATACCAAAAGTTCCATGCAAATAATAATTCACAGACGAATTTATCAGGCAAAATTATCATTTGCATGGAACTTTTGATATTGCGTAGACTGTTAGTCTAGTAATTTCCTTTAAACCAAAGTAAATTCGATGTTAAGTCAATCTTTATGAAAATACTAAGCAAATTAAGACCCGAAAAGTAGTTATGTAACTTAATTGTTTGTTTTGCATTTTACTCAAAAGAGTTGCTCGAGATGCAAAACAATAAAAATAAAAATAAAAATGTTTGACCAGCATGATTTTCTGGTTAAAAGGGGCCCGAAAAGCAAAAATTTTTCGTGGTCTTATATTGTACATCGACAGGTTCGTCAAACGTGTATATCAAAAAATAAAACGATTTTGTGGACGGCTCCATTATAATCTTAATGAGTAATATCTGGAACTAATGAACATTTTACTTCATCAGCTCCTGGTAGCAGTTATTTCCTAATGTCATCCGTAACACTGTTGTAAAAAGAGATAGGCACATTTTTCCTAAACTGTGTAGGCTACTGTTCTTTGTACGCCTTCAGATCATGGCGTAAGGGTGGAAGGTAGAACCTTGGTATAGGTTCAATACACAAGATAGGGAAAAAGGAAGAAACAAACCTCGCGTCATGGTAACAATGAAAGTTTAAGTAATAGTTATTCGTTAAAAACTATTGGTTATCGATTTTTAAACCACGGCTGCGATGATTTGGCCGCGAGACATGCAAAT
>JAHWFP010002217.1:24036-52915 GCA_023313725.1 Lithobius niger | reverse complement strand
CATTACCTTTTTTATTAGCATTCCCATAGACTTCGTCAAGGCGCCAGGCGCCATTTGACAGGAGTCCCCTCAGGCAGGGACCGGTTCCTTTCACAGAACATTTCAATTGTGTTCAAGGGGTTTTAGAGCATGTGACGGGTGGCAACAAATGGCCCGACGCGATATAAGCCATCGGCGTGATGAGACATGTCACAGAGGTAGTGGGAAGTGAAGACAGTAGGGTGGCAGATTCCATAATTTGATAGAAACGTTGCTGTAGTGGGCCCAGGATGTGGAGATTTCCCGAAGTTCGTGGGCCGCCACCCTGATGCCCTCCGTGACACAATTTGTATGTCAAGTGCTTCATAGGCTTGAACAATGACACTTTTAAGCCAGGTGGCAATCATTCGAACGGAGGTTTGTCCAACCTTGTTACTGAACGGAAGAAAGAGCTGGATGTGTCCTCGTTGCACGGGCTTGGATGCTTTAAAGTAGAAAAGGACGGCCCGTACAGGGCATAAGGTACGTTCTTGATCGTCACCCAATATGTTTGAGAGAGAGGGGGGGTGATAAAAGGATGAGTGCGTTCAGTTGGTTTTTGAGTCTTTGCACAAAAAGAAGGCTGAGGGGTGAGAGTAACACCTCTGTAATCCGATAAGAAAAAACAATCTCTTTGTGTTGCGGATAAGGCCTGTAATTCGCAACATCAGAGGCATGCGGCTAGAGCCACTAGGAACACAGTCTTTCTTGTGAGATGGCTGAGACGTGCGGAGGCTAGAGGTTCATAAGGGGAAGTCATGAGGGCCGTTAAGACGATGTAAAGGTCCCAGTCGGGAAAACGTTTCCTGGCGCGTGGACGTTCCAAGAGGAAAGAGTGGATTAAGGAAGAAATTTTGTAATCAGTGAGGAGGGTTGTGTTACCAGCGACTTTGAAAACTGCGTTTAGTGCGGAACGGTATACAAGAATTGTGGATCCTCGTAACCAGTCTTTAAACAGGGAGGTTAAGAAACGGAGGAGGTCATGCAGAGGTGGGTGGATCGGATCAACCTGTTCTGTGATACACCAATAAAACCATCGTTTCCAGTGGCTGTCATATATCCTCGTGGTGGAGGAACAGACGGCTCGTGATGCGATGCGAGAGGCCTCGTCTTCAAGAACGCCTGTTGTGCGGAGGAGTCGGCTGATAGTAGCCACCCGTGAAGCCATAGCGCCGGAAGGTTCGACTGGTAGGTCGTCCCGTTGTTCTGGGACAGGAGGTCCGCCCGAGCCAGCAGTTGCCAAAGTGAGTCGATGAGAAGGGTGAGTAGGAGTGGGAACCAAGCTGCCGCTGGTCAATTGGGTGGGATGAGGAGAAAGCGACCGTTGCATTTGGCAATCTTGCGGAGAACAAGCGGAAGGAGATGCGGAGGAGGAAACACGTAAGTGTGGAGGTTATTCCAATCGAGAGTGAGTGCATCCACCGCCCAGGCATGGGGATCCGGTAGTGGACTGACGAACACGGGAAGCCTGTTGTTGAATCTCGTGGCAAAGAGATCTACTAGTGGCTGTTGCCAAAGGCGGAAGAGGGCATGACAGACCGTTGGATGTAAGGCCCACTCGCTGACCGGAGGTGCACGGCGAGATAGAAAGTCGGCAATGACGTTTAGAGACCCCGGAATGTGGAGGGGTAGTAGGCGGATGAGAAGAGGATGCAGAATTGGAAATTCTCGGATGTTACCTGATGGAGGGTAAAGGAGCGTGTCCCTCCGCCCTTGCGGAGGTAAGCAACAGCAATGGTGTTGTCTATGTGAACCTGCACAACCTGGTTTGTCAGGTAATGTTGAAAGTGTTGTAGGCCTAGAAGAACTGCGCATAATTCCAAGTGATTGATGTGTTCTGTTATTCCCGTCGTCCAACACCTGGACGTTGTAAGGTTGTCGACATGGGCTCCCCAGCCAGTCTGGGAAGCATCCGTGAATAAGTGGAGATGAGGAGGTGGTTCGTGGAAGGGAACAGTTGCAGTTAGATTCTTCACATCCATCCACCGCAGGAAGGTGTCGGTAGGGAAGGTCTGACCTCGTTGCGGACAAAGAGTGACGGTGGTGCGGGGATCGCCCCAATTAGAGAAACGGTAGTGGTGTAGCGGACGTGCCATCCATCTCCCGTAGGGGACCAGGTCTGCGAATGAATCGATGGTCCCGATAGCGGAGGCGAGATCCCAAAAGTTGTGGAGTGATTTCTGCAGGAAGTCCCGGGTAGAGTGAAGATGAGATGCGATACGCTCCGGGGAAGGCGTAACGGACGCTGTGCGGAGGTCGAAGAATACCCCTAAGAAAACGAATGACTGGGCAGGCTGGAGACATGACTTTGGGAGGTTCAACCCAGGCCTAGGTGATGAAAAAGAGACATGGCGGTGGCCAGATTTCTTGATAAAGTTACCGGTTGTAGATGCGGAAGGAGACAGTCGTCGAGGAAGGCATGGATACGAATGCCTTGTTGGTGAAGGCAGGCCAAGACTGGACGCAGGATCATTGTGAAGAAACGGGGGGCTGCATTGAGGCCAAACGGAAGGCAGAGATACTTGTAGATGGTGTTGTCTAGCAAGAAACGTGGCAGACAGAGGCATGAAGCGGAATGTGAAGGTAGGCGTCGGCCAAATCTAGGGAAACTGTCCAGTCGTTGGGTTGCAGGGATTCTCGGATGGAGGAGATTGTTTCCATCTGGAAGTGTGGATTGTGAATAAACTGATTGAGGGGCTTGAGATTGAAAATTAGTCGTGACCCCCCTGTTTTCTTGTCGCAGAGAAAAATGCTGGTGTAAAACTCCGAGATGAACGGAGGTGAGACAACATGAATAGCCTCCTTCTGGAGGAGGGACAGTATTTCTAGGCGGAGAGGGCCAGAGGATCGAGATTGGTGGTCCCACGGAGGGTCTTTTACTGGGGGAGGTGTATGGAACTTCGGCTTGAAGCCGGAGGATATGATTGAAAGAAGCACTGGGTCGGAAGTTATTGCCTGCCAAGTTTTGGCATAATAACGGAGGCGTCCCCCTACAGCTTGTGGGGGAGGCAGAATGTCAATAGCCATCATGACTTTTGCGCCGGGATTGGGAAGTGGCCCGGTGTTGTTGGTGTCAGGAGGAAGGACGTCCCAGGGAGCGGCCTCGTCCGCGCCCCTGGATTTTGGCTGGAGAGGGAAGAGGCGGAGCCGGAGGCGGAAGGTGGTCGGAGGGCTTGGTGTTCCGTTGGTCATCCGTTGTGGGCTCAGTACGTGACGAAAGGGAACGAGGGCGACGCAAGGTGCGAGACTTATTGTACCGTGGTTTGCGTGAAATGTCAAGGGGGGCGCAACTTTTGGTATGAGACCCCGGAACAATGATTCAGACTCATGAATCGGTTGGTTGCGGAGGGGGTATCGTGTAGATGCATGGAGGTTAGATGCTGTGTTAAGTGCAACCTCTCGTAGAAGCAGTGTTGAATTAAAGAGGGCGCGGGTGTGAACCAATTCATGGCGTGATACGTGGCGAAGCAACTCTTACAAAAAACTTGGTTAATGAGAAACGTCACTTGACGAGTATCAGCCGGAGGGTCAGTGTAGAGTCTTTCACACAGGGCATTCACGGCCGTTCTGAGGACATCCGCCTGGGAGGCTGCCCGAAAGCCAAGACAGAGGATACGATCGTTGTCGCGGAGGACAAATACAGGGACCATCGCTCGTCGAGGGAGGTAAAGTGCTGAGCCGAAGTCCAGTTTGGTATCGGCTGTTAAGAACTCTGACTGAGGGTACATGTCAAAGTTGCGTGGATTGCCGTTACCATCGCCTATCGGGCGGAAGAAGTAATTCTCCCGACCTGGACGAGGCGGAGGAGGGTCTTTGTCCAATTCGAGGGAAGAACCATTACCCAGAAGGATCCCTCCGTTACGGAGGAGAGTAGTGAGGAGGGTTGTAGATTGTCCTAGTAGCGGAGGTTGATGAGGCAACTGATCGCGGAGGCTAAATCCGAAGCCTGTCGCTAGACCCCTGTTTGTTAGAGGCTGTCTCTAATGAAGCGGAGGGCTTGTATAAGAAGCAGTCTGGAATTATTTCTTCCACCGTCTTCATGAGTTCGGGAAGAGGAATTTCGGAGGGATCAGGGTCACCTTGAAAGGGAGGCTCTGAGAGACCAGAGTCGGAGAGATCCGGTGAATAGTAGTGGTCTGCATTGTGTTGGTGTTTTCTTTAGGCAATTTGATGCAAAGTGTATACAATCTAATTAATGTTCTTTTTCAATAGTTACTGTTGTTTTTGTTTGCTGGTAAAAGTGCAAAGTAACGACCGTGTATTGCATAAGGCAACTTTCCAGAGTGTGGGCCCTCAGATAACCTGGTTAGCAACTAGCTTGGGCTCTCAGATGGCCTTGCTCAAAAACCGGAAGTGCACTCTAGTTGGTGAGATATGTTCCCAGTTGGTGATGAACAGCTGTGTGTGTGGTAGCAGCGTTTTTTTTTTTTTTGCAGAAGTATGCAAACAAAGGACTATGTATGTAAGTTTAAATAAGCAGAAAGGAATAAATAATCCTTAGCTTCAAAATTAAAACTGTTCTTGTCCTCAATGTAGGTTTAAGCACAAAATAGAACCACCAAACGAGGTGAATACTGTCAAAATGTACAAGTGTGGTAGCAGAGCGTGGTTAGTGCTAAAACCTATGAAGGACTAACGTGGATGAAGATTTATATTCGTGATGATAAGGCAATGATGATGAGGCAACCTAGAATTTCAAGCTGGAGTACAAAACGCCAATCTAGGACAGGTCACAGGCATGTAATAGTGATTTTAGTTGAACTATAATGGTGTTTAGGCTGCCCTTGAGACACCCTCTTTATCATGAACTAGGCTATGTTGCATGGGAACTATTAGGGGTGCATTGTGATTGCAAATCTCAGCTCAACTCAACTAAAAGCTCAATGCATACTTATCTTTGTTTCTTTTCAAAAGAAGGGTGGTCTGCTATATGTAGTCTGGGAACTGTGGTGCATAAGTGTGCAGAATAAGAATAATAGGACAGAGCTACCACCATAGCAGACAGTAGTAATAATGGCCAGGGAGTCAGGAACTATAACCATTAAGAAGCTAAATAGTGACAATTATGCAACGTCGAAAACGAATTGCCGCTTCTTGTTGCAGGAGAAGGGGCTGTGGAAATTTGTAGATGGCACAGAACCGGCCCTACCGTCTAGCGCAACTGTAAAAGAGACTGAGAGGTACAATTATAGGCAAAGCAGGCATGTGCCATCATATGTTTAAATGTCGAGCCACACAGGCAGGACGTAATCGGTAATCTCACATATGCAAAGGAGGCATGGGATAAGTTGAAAGATATTTTTGAGCCTGTTTCTAGGGCTCGAGAAGCTCGTTTGCGTCAGGAATTCAATGTTTTACGAATGGAACGTGACGAGCCCATGGCTTTATTCCTCGCACGTGTCGATAAGAAGGCCGAGGAACTGAATGACATAAATGCACCCCGTACGGATAAGGAAATTGCATTTCAATACTTGGACAGATTGCCGGTTGAATACGAATATACTGTGCAGCAGGTATATCACTGGAGCGACGCAGACTTCGTGCCGGAGAAAGTACGTGTACAACTATTAGCAGAGTATTCTCGACTTAAAATGAAAACACCAAGTGCTTCACCATCGCGTAGCCAATCGCAAGATGATGAGGAAATGGCAAAGGCCTTCGCCATGTTCCAAAACTGGCACACTTCGAAAGGCAAACAACAGTCACCAGAAGGTAGCTTTAAGAAGAAAGTATGCTTCAATTGTCGCCAAGGAGGTCACTTAGCCCGTGAGTGTGTTCATCCATCTACTAGAGGAAATGCAGGCCCTTCCTCATCACAAGTGCATCATGGTGTTTCAAAAAGTGGCTGAGGTAAAAAACGTAGTGCAAATGTTAGCATGAATGCAGATGATTAGGGCAGCAGCTTTTATGTAGGTGTTGATTGTGACCTATCTGCCAGTGTGTTAAATGAAGAAAGTGCTTCTACTCCCAGTGCGCAAATACTTGGTGACGGAGCAACTGGTGATCGAAATTGGTATTTGGACTCTGGTGCGGCGCAACACATCTGCACAATTGAGGGGTGGTTTGATAGTCTATCAAAGGTAACTAATAAGAAGGTAAGCTTAGGAGAAGGTGCCTCAAAGACAGAAGGTATAGGTAATGTGACTATATACATAAAGCGAGGTAACACTTCTCATCCTATCACGCTGAAGGACGTGTTGTACATCCCTACGTTTTGTAAAAACTTGGTGAGTGTTGGATGTATTGACCAAGCCAAATACCATGTCGATATTTACAATAGCGTTATGAGTGTATACATGAAAAATGCAAACCAGTGTTTGTTTTATGGTCAACAAATGCAAAACAAATTGTATAGAGTATGCAACATTATGTCGAAAGGGGCTGGTGAAAAAATGACACCCATACCTCAAGCCGATACTACCCGGTATGGGTTTCCATGTGGAAATATCGAAGTTAAGTCATCTGGTCCTAAAAGGGTCCCAAAAGAAGAAAATGCTGGTATAAATAAGTTCAAATTTGCTAAAGTAGTACATAGACCTACTAACAAATCTGTCGGTATAGACTCGCGGCATTCAAGATTTGCCCACCAGAATTATAAGGGATTATTTAACTTGCAGAATCTTGCAAATGTACATGGTATTGATTTGAATATGGTAGCTAAAATACCGAAATGTAAGGTATGTGATGTTTCCAAGTCCACAAGGGCTAATTTTAAGGGGAAAGACAAAGTACGTAGTAGGAAACCCCTTGAGCTCTTACATATGGACATCTGGGGACCAAATCGAGAGGCTTCTCTTGGAGGGAACCGGTACGTCTTATGTGTTTTAGATGATTATACAAGGTATGTTTGAGTTTTTCCTCTCGCCTGGAAAAGCGATGTATTTCAAACCTTCACGAATTTTAGGGTAAAAGTAGAAAGGAAATTTGACCTGAAAATTAAATCCATTCGAACTGATAATGGGATGGAGTTTTGTTCCAACAAATTTAAGCTGTATTTACAGGGATTAGGGATTGAGCACGAGCACACCAATGTGTACTCACCGGAAATGAATGGCGCTGCAGAGCGATTGAATCGAACAATGGTTGAGGGTGTTCGCTCCATTCTAGAGGAAACAGCATTGCCACGTCATTTGTGGGCCGAATTGGTGTGCACGTTTGCTTACCTTAAAAACAGATCCCCACATGCTAGGCTAGGCTGCAGGTCCCATACACTCTGCTGTATGACAGGAGAGTCTCCCTGAGGCATCTTCGTGTTCCAGCGTCGAAATGCTATGTGCACTACAGTAAGCCTGGGAGAGATAAACTGGATGTCAAGGCATGGGAGGGCATTCTTGTAGGCTATGCAATAGACACTATAGGCTACAGGGTGTGGGATCCCAAGCTTAATAAGGTAATTGAAACCAAGCATGTGAAGATAGACGAAAGTACTCTATGGTGTGGTGGGTATCAATTCACCAGGAATAGTGTGTTTCAAAACAAGCAAAGGGGTAACATGTTGCAGATTAAGTATGTCAATGATAACGATAGTTCAGAATCTGAAGTGTCAATCCCTGAATCTGAGGATTCAATCAGTGGTACTGAACATACCCCAACACTCAAGAAGCAAAAACATCACCAGTGCATTCTACTAAGAGTGAGTGTGACTCAAGTGATGCAGAACAAGGGTCAAGTTTAACTCAGATAGACTTTGGACATTGGACCAGGAGACAGGTGGTTCGCAAAACTGGTGCATCAGCAGGGCGCACAGATGTATACTATTATAACCCAGAGGGGGCTAGGTTTCGTAGCGAGAATGAAGTTAGACAGTACTGTGCCGAAAAAGGGGTAAAGTATCAACCCGTTTTTAACTTCAGACCCATTCAGGAAGTAACACAAGACACACTTAGTTATAGCGAAGTAGGGGCAGAGGCTGAAGCACACCTGTGTATGGTAGAACCTCATTCGTATGATGAAGCCATGGCTTCGCCCCAAAAGACTGAGTGGGAAAGCTCTATGGGGGAAGAAATAAACTCTTTTCGAAACCGGGGGGTTTATGAAGTATCAGCACCAGAGGGCACAAAAATACTAGGTTGCAAATGGGTTTATAAAATAAAAGAAAATGTGGAAGGTACAATTAAAAGATTCCGCTCACATTTAGTGGCACAAGGCTTTAGGCAAACGTGTGGTGTAGATTACGATGAGGTTTTCAGTTCTGTGGTCAACTTCGTTTTAATCAGATTTTTCTTTGTGTTATTAGTAACTTTGATGAATTGGCGAGATCTGCATCTAGATGTAAAGTGTGTATATCTTTATGGGGTGTTAGATTCCAAAGTGTTCATGCAAATACCAAGCGGGTTTCACACTGTGTACAACAAAGGTAAAGTGTGGTTACTTAAGCGAGCCGTCGATGGGCTACATCAAAGTGGGCGATTATGGTTCCAAGAACTGGAAAGTACTTTAATTGAGATAGGGTTTCGGAAATTCCCGGTACTTAATTGTGCATATTTCTTTGGAACAGAAGCCATTCTGTTATTTTACGTAGATGATTTGCTTTTATTCGCAAAAAATAAAGTAGTGGAGGACAAAATTGTTAAATTGTTGGAATGAAGATTTGAGATAACTTTGCTGGGCCAGATCAAATCTTTACTTGGTGTAGACTTTCATAGAGGAACGGCAAAGTAGTCATGCAACAACGATCATTTATAGATCGCTTGGCGAAAAAATACAGCATGGAAAATACGTGTACGGTTAAAGTACCAGTTCCTGCCGGCACTTGTCTACGCATGGGCAAAGAAAATGAAACTGTGACCGATTTTCCATATAAGTCACTGATAGGTAGTCTTTTGTATCTAGCATCAAGGACTCGCCCAGACATCTTATTCAGTGTAATACTCCTCTCGCAATATAATACTTGCTTTACACAACTGCATGTCAAATTAGTCTTGAATGTCTTAAGGTTTGTTATAGCAACCAAACATTATGCTATCGAACTGTCATGTGCGAGAGGGACAAATTTGTATGGGTATGTAGATGCTTCCTGGGCATCTGATAGAGATGATCGTAAAAGCTTTGGAGGCCATGTAATCTTTCTGGGAGGCATTCCCATTCTATGGGGGTGCAAAAAGCAGAATATGATAACTCTTAGTTCTATGGAATCTGAGTTTGTAAACATGGTGCCCGCGGCAAAGGAGCTGCATTGGCTTAACAGCGTGTTTGATAATCAGATTTTCCTAGATCACAAACAAGTTCCTATACTATACAGTGACTCTCAGGCAGCAATACATTTTGCCAGAAATGCTGTCGAGAACATTAGAACGAAACACATTGACATTAAGTTTTTGTTCCTAAGAGACTGGCTACAGAAGGGTTATTTTGAACTGAATAAGGTACCAACACAGTTGAACGTAGCCGACATGCTAACCAAATGGCAAAACTCTGGACAATTAAACAAGCTCTGTGCAAACGTGTTTACAAATAACAATTAATGTTGGAATTAATCTACTGTTGTAAAAGAATGGGAGGGTTTGTTGGTGTTTTCTTTAGGCAATTTGATGTAAAGTGTATACAATCTAATTAATGTTCTTTTTCAATAGTTACTGTTGTTTTTGTTTGCTGGTAAAAGTGCAAAGTAACGACCGTGTATTGCATAAGGCAACTTTCCAGAGTGTGGGCCCTCAGATAACCTGGTTAGCAACTAGCTTGGGCTCTCAGATGGCCTTGCTCAAAAACCGGAAGTGCATTCTAGTTGGTGAGATATATGTTCCCAGTTGGTGATGAACAGCTGTGTGTGTGGTAGCAGCGGTTTTTTTTTGCAGAAGTATGCAAACAAAGGATTATGTATGTAAGTTTAAATAAGCAGAAAGGAATAAATAATCCTTAGCTTCAAAATCAAAACTGTTCTTGTCCTCAATGTAGGTTTAAGCACAAAATAGAACCACCAAACGAGGTGAATACTGTCAAAATGTACACATTGTTGTCGTCGTAGGAACCCGGCGGAGGGACCGAAGGTGATGTTGGAAGCGGCGGAGGCGGAGGAGGATCTGTAGGAGCTGGAGGAGCTAAACGTCGCGGAAGGGCACTGGAGTTTAGGAAGGTAGGTTAGCCAGACGGAAGTGTAATCATCCTGTGCCTTCCGTTTGAAGGTACGAAGAGAAGAGTTCATAAGAGAGTGAACCTGAGATGTGAGAGGCTCATCAGTACGACGAGAGGTGGCGGAAGAACGGAAAGACAAGTCCAGCAGTAGGATAGGAGGGCCAGCGGAGGAGGCTAACTTAGCTGCAACCTTCTGCGCCTTCAACTGTAGTTTCAGTCGGGCATATTGTTCTTTAGTGCGGGCAAGTTCTTCAGAGAGAGACCGAAGATCCCTCGTCGGAGGCGGCTGACTGCATGGAACAGGGGATGTATTCGCAGTATTACACGGCAGAGGGAAGGATTCCGAAAAAAGTGGATTCGGAGGCAGAGGCTCCAATGAGTCCTGCCCTGTAGTAAGTTCGAGAACCTCCACGTTCTCAACAACCGGAGGGTCAAGAACTGGCGAAGCAGAACGGCGAGGAAGGGGGGGAGGAACCCTCCCGAGGCATCCCTTTCGCTCGTGGCATCGCAGAGCGGAAACGGAGGGTAGAAGCGGAGGCAAGGCTCGGCGATTCACAGCGATGTGAACAGCGTGGAGGTAGAGAAGAAAAGGTGAGCATTGCCGTTCCGCTTTGATTTAATATGATGGAGGCTGCGCAGTAGAGCTACGCAGTAGATAGCGAACCACCGGAAGGATCTGCGTTTGTTTTCTCTAGAATTGAACAGCATTTGAGAAGGAAAATGCTAATAAAAAAAGGTAATGTATTTTTTTAAGGCAACTAGAGTCCGTTGTTTTAATTGGGCATGAGAATAAACAAAAGTGCAGACAAATGAAATTAAATTACTACTGTCACTGACCAAAATTAAACTGAAGGTTAGGGAAAAGGGTTTAACTATAGATGGGTTGTACAGAAATTCAAGTTACAATGGTGATCTGTAAATGTAATGTCTCGAGTAATTTCTTTCCCTAGTTGGATTCAACTAACAGAAAACACAAGAAGATAAGTACCTTATTCAAAACAAAAAGGTAAAAGGTCCAAACAAAACACATAGGACAATTTTGAGAAAGACAATTTTGCCAGCCCTCCCGACTGGCCGGCTGAAAATTGTTTCTTTTGCTGGAAAAATACATAACCTGTTAATTTTAGCATTAGTTCCCTGAACGATGCTGTCTCCCTGAACGAAGGGTTTTCGGTGCTCACTAACCACTGGCACCGTAACCCGACTACGCATCTGATCTGCGCAGCCCCTCTTTATTTAAGTGCATTCGTTGGCCATCATTTTTACCTCTCAACATGTCACGCGGTGGCTCAAGAGGGGAGGTAGGGTGGGTTTGGTTATATACTTTTCCAGCAAAAGAATCAATTTTCAGCCGGCCAGTCGGGAGAGCCAGCAAAATTATCTTTCTTGTTGCTGGAAAAAACTTTAACCTGCTAATTTTAGCATAAACACGTAGACCATGCCAGAGTTTGGTGGCAGACACCGCACTGACGGGTTCCCGACCTCGGGTTACGAGCGGGCTGTTTCCTCCAAAAAGTTTCACTCACTTCGCACTTTATTCAGAAAATAGGATAAACAGGAATTTTGGTCTCTTTCGTGGGAATTGGAGGCCCTGAAAGGACCGTTGGGTTTTAGAGATGAAGTCTTGCTTCAATCCTCGTTTTCTGAGTGCTTAAGGGGGCTGGATTACACATATGGCTGCTACGATTGGGCCCAGACGATGTTGTCCATTGGCTTGCTTCGTCATTTCTCTGAAGTAGTGGCTTGTGAAGGCGGAGCTGTTTTGCCATGAAGGTGCTGCGAGAATGTCCGGGACTGGAACCGAGTTGTGAAATGCCCAGGAGGTGGACAGTGCCCTTAACTAGTGCGCTGTGATTCTGATGCCCTCTTCATTGTAATTGATGTTGGAGTCTTCGTAAGTGCCTTGAATTGTTTCACGGATCCATTTTGATATGGTTGCTGCTGAAGTATCGCCAGTTGTCCTTTCATAAGGTTGGAAAAGTTGAGTTCTTCCTTTGTGTAATCCCTCATTGGTTGTTCTTGAGATGTAGAATCTTAATGCTCAGACAGGGCAAAGGTGGCTTTCAGGTTTTTGCCCCATGATGTGTGTTAGAGCTGGAATGACAATAGGTTTGGTTGGTTCATAGGGTCGTTTCATTTTTGCACGGCAGTCTGCTCTTGGCGTCAAAGTGACGTAGGTGTTGTCAGAAGCGAACACGCAGTATGCTGGGTCGGCTGAGAGTGCTTGGATCTCACTACAGCGGAGACTAGAGGCTAAGGTTACGAGAAAGTTGGTCTTTCTAGTTTGGATGGCCATGGGGCTGTTGAGGAGTGGTTCATAAAGGTCTTTCAGCAGAGTGTTCAGGATGGTGGACACATCCCATTCTGGAAAAGTTTTCTTTTTGGCTGGACGTTCCATTACGAATTTTTTGATTAGGGGGGAGAGCTTGTAGTCGTCGAGTAGATGATTGCTTCCTGCAGCTTTGAAGACAGAGTTGAGTACTGATCGGTAGACGAAGATTGTGTATCCTTTTAATCCTTCGGCAAAAAGTGTGTTGAGAAATTTCAATAGTTTGGCAACAGGGGGATTGACAGGATTAATTTTTCTTCTGTCCCAGCAATGAAACCATCTTGTCCAGTGGCTGTTATAGATTCAGTTGGTTGAGGTTTTGATTACAAGACATGCGATTCTGGCTGCTTCCTTCTTATGAATGCCTGCCTTTCTAAGGAGTTTGACGATAGTAGCCACCCATACACATGAAGGGTGTGTAGTAGATTTTGGTGGGTCTTGCTTCCCTTTTGTTGAGTAAGCAGATCTGGTACCATTGGAAGGCTTCTTGGATCGTCTATTAGAAGGTTCAGAAGGAGTGGGAACCACACTGCTGCTGGCCAGTTCGGACCTACAAGCAGGAAGAGGCTGCCCAATTGTTGGATGTTCTTCAGGATTTGTGGGAGTAGCTTGAACAGAAGGAAGAGGTAGGCGTAAAGGTTCCCCCATGGGTCAAGGCGTCTACTGCTGTTGCTCGTTCGTTCGGGACTGGACTTACGAAGAGGGGAAGTCTGGCATTGTGCCTCGTGGCGAATAGATCTATCATCGGGGAGCCCCAGGTGTAGAAAAGTAATTCGCAGATGGATTTCTTTAGCATCCATTCCCCTGTTGGTGGTCTCTTGTGGGATAGAAGAGTCTGCAATGACATTCCTGTTGCATGGGATGTGTAAGGGGAGGACTGTGATGCCTAGCTGGATGCAGAGATGGAGGATTGCCGAGGTTACTTCGTGCAGTTTCCGTGTTCTCGTTTAACCTTCTTTCTTGATGTAGGCCACTGTGGATGTGTTGTTGGCCTGGACTTGGATGACTTTTCCTTGGATTAGCTCCTGAAAATATTGGAGAGCATTGAGTACAACCTTGAGTTCTAGGACATTGATGTGATGCTTGTCTTGCTCCGTCCAAATTCCGGAGGATTCTAGGTGACCGATGTGAGCTCCAAATCCCTCCAAGGATGCGACAGTTAACAGCAGGCGTTCCGATTGAGGTTCATGTAACGGGACTGACTGAGAGAGGGTGAGGATGTCCGACCACCAAAGAAACGTTTCCCATGGAAAATCTGGGCCGGTGAGACAGCGGTGGTTAGGCTGAGATTGTGAGGTTCCCCATGTGTCAATCTGGAATTAATGAAAGTTCTGGTCATCCATCTGCCGTACGGGATTAAGAGTCCACTTTCCCGATTAAGGAATTTAATTTGGTGAGGGAGTGGCTTGTTTGTTGATGGAATTGACGTATACAATTGCTGAAGTCTCCCACTCTGTCTGGAGAGGGTTTGATCGTTGCTGATGACAGGCTGAAATCTACGGGCCGGCTCAAGTCAATTTGGGGCCCTACGCTGATTCAGTAACTGAGGCTCCCCAGAGTCATTAAGTGTATTAAAAGCATTTATCCCAATCTTTCATTCGTGCTCAATTCGAATCTTAAACAACCACAAAAACAGTAAATAAAGTTGCAAAAATGACAAATTTTGGCCACGAAAACGTTAAAAAAAAGTTACTAACTACAACAACAAATAAAAAACACATAAAAAAACAAAAAACACATTTCCCAAGGGGGGAAAGAAAAGTAAAAGAAAAATAAAGAAGGTTGAGAAGAACAATGGGAGGGGGGGGTGAACAGGAAAGTAGCATCCGTTTCACCGTTTCGCGTTTCTTATATTCTATCAGACTGCCACCTGCCGACAAAAAATGCCAGCCGCAAGTACCACTAGTTTTGGGTTGTGCAATGCTTCGACCAGTCGGCCGACACCATTCCCGAAGTTTCAAAACACAGCCCAGATTCATACCTCGTGTTTCTCTTTAGTTTGACGGCGCAGTATAAAGGATTTTCAATCTATAATCTGCCTTCCCGCACAGGGGGGGGGGCCTTTAATCAGAGGGCCCTACATGGCTGCGTTGCTCACGTGTCCCTTGAGCTGGCTCTGGAAATCTACTCCTGGGAAGACAAAGTTCTGAGCTGGTTGGAGTCTTGACTTCTTTAAATTCACTCCGAAGCCGAGTTGGTTGAGGAGATTGATTTTGTAGTCCCTGTTGATTAGGAGTTGTGTGGAGTTTTGATTGTATAGTAGCCAATCGTCTAGTTAGGCACTTGCTTCCATCTGGTTTTGACAAAGGTGAGCAAGGATGGGTTTTAGGACCAGTGTGAATACTATTGGTACTGAATTTAGAAAGGTAGGCAGCAGAACTGGAATACTCTGCTTTGGTATAGAAACCGTAATAGGTATTGGATTGACACGTGGTGGGGGACGTGAAGATAGGCATCTTCTAAGTCTATTGATACAGTCCAATCGTTGGGTCTTAGTGAAAATCGAATTGATTCCAAAGTCTCCATCTTGAAATATTTATTGGTTTTCCATGTAGCGGTTCAGAGGTTTAAAGTTGAAAATCATTCTTTCGCCTCCTGATTTCTTGGGTCTGAGGAAGATGTGACTGTAGAATCCTGGTCCGAAAGGAAGATGGCATTCTAGGATTGCCTTTTTCTGTAGTAATTCATTGATTTCGGCTGTTAGTGCTGGGGTTGGTTGAGACAAAAATTCCCGTGGTGGAGAATGAGCTAAAGGTGGTTTTGAGATGAACGTCGGGAGAAATTCTTCTCGAATGATGGATAGGACTTGTTGATTGATTGTCAATTTTTCCCATGCTGTATGATAATGTAGTAAGCGAGCACCTACTAGATGATGAGGCAGATTGGTGGTGTCATTGACTGCTCTTGTAACTTTTCTTGCCTGGGGAGGAGTGTTGGGTTCTTTTGCCGGAGGGGTTTCCCTAGTCATTATGGATTCCTATTTTGAGGGTCGATCCATAAGTGGCATTCACATTCACTATGCGTTGGTTTAATAAAGATGCAGAGTCGACATTTGAGCCGTCCAGTTCTGGAATGTCGAGTATGAACGGCGGCGATCATCAATGGATGGTGGGATGAAGACCGGGATTTCTTAGAATGGCGATGGGCCGATGAAGAGCGCTTGTGGCTGGAAGACGACGCAGTGGCAACCCATTCGTCGGTTCTTTTTGCTTTGATGGAAGTAGTGACCGAGGTTGGTGGCATAACAGATGTGTTGCGGTGGCCAAATTCACCGATTGCACGATCCATCATTCGGTTCACATCAAAATGCGAGATGGAGTGTCCGCCTCTCGAGGAGTGCGATGATAGATCCAAGGGTTGTTTGGGTGTGTTTTCAACTACCAGCATTCGTTTCCGCTGTTGCTTGAGACGAATGCAAGTTTGGCAAACCTCTTGGACGTTTGCTTCAAAAGTAGATAGATGAAGACTTGAAGACCGTGAATGCTGACCGGTTTGGAGACGGGAAGTTGTGGTTGAGGTGGTGTTGCCTACTTGAGTAGCGGCATTCGCATTTGTGGCTGGAGCTGGAGGATTCGATCGATAAGAAGCAGCATTCGCATTCGATGCTAAAATCAATGGTTGAAGCGTAGCAGCGAGGGCATCATGATCATCAGCGGGCACGGGCGGGGGGCGGAAAGGAAGCTCCGTTACCTCGGTGGGCAAATCTGACATCTTGCTTCTTTGAGAGGAGTGGCTGGAAGAACTTCAAGACGAATGTCGGGAGCCATACTGGCATGGACATGCTCTGGAGGAAAAATGATGGCCAAACAAATGCACTTAAATAGAGAGGAGCTGTACAAATCAGTTGCGCAGTCAGGTTACGGCGGTTAGTGAGCACCGAAAAACTTCCAGGGAGACAGCATCGTTTGAGGAACTAATGCTAAAATTTACAGGTTATAGTTTTTTCCAGCAACAAGAAACATTTTTAAAATCTAAAACTTAAATCCAGGGTTGGACTTACGGCTGCGGTAACATACCGGTATTTTTTTTTTTTTTTTTGGTTGGAAGCATTGCACACAAGTACAGAGTACGATGGGTTTTTAATTCGACGTGTCACACGTCGAATTAATGTGGTTGTGGCCAAAAAACGGGGGTAGCCCGTTTACGTCAGCGATATCTCCTCAAAAACCAGAGACATTTGTTCAATTCTGATCCGACGAAATTCAAGTATGCGGGTGGGTGAGTTGCAGTGCGCCAGTACACAAGGTATTATGCTGTAATTATTTTAGTTAGACCGGTTTTAGTTCGCTAACCTCTAAAAAGGTCTCAAGAGCGAAAAACCGTCGTCAAATAGTACACGATCAGTAGCTGACGTCAGCGCTTCCTCAGCGTAAAGGTGTGCGTGCAACGCCCATCATACGAAAAATTGCGGCGTGTAACTGCGCATTTCGGCAAGTCAGCTCTTCAACATTGCGGTCGGTTAGAAGCTATCGTGTACGTAACGATGGCTCATGTCGGATGGCGCAGAACAACACAAAGTGAGTCATCACTTACCTTTGCGGTGATCTGGATGGTACACCGAATTTCTATGATTGAATCTGGACGGTACAATGAATGCGATGCTCGTATACAGGGTCGTAGCCAGGAATTTTTTTGTACCCCCGCACCAGAATTAAAATGAAATCCCCCCCTCCCCTTTCCCCACAAACAGAAAATCTCATTCCACAATGAATTTTCTTTTCTTGGTTGAGAATATAAGTTATTTGAAAACACTCTTTTTTTATCGTGCATAATGTCACCATACCTGGACTGAGGAATTAGTTTAGGTCTTTATGCTTATCGACTATGCAGGAAAGAGAATCTCTTGACCTGTTGCATCATGTTTTTTTAATTCGAATTGTTTTTTTTTTTAATACCGTTAAGAAGAGTCATCCCTTTTTTTTTTGGGGGGGGGGGGGGGGATTCGTTTATTGCTCTTATGTATATCAATTGATAATTGTGTTTTATTATTATTTTGCGTCAATTGTCTGTATTTGTTTTGGTCTTCGCACATCACTGTGCTTAAAAACACATTAATCTCATTTTAACGCAGTAATCAACACTTTTTTTGTTATTATCAATTAGCACGTTATTTTGTGGGCTACCGTATTTCAACAGTTTAATTCGGCTCCTGAAGCAGACGTTTTACAAAAATAAATTGGTTATTTTAATGTCAGGCATGAAATTTTTTTGAAATTGTAAACATACATGGTTAATCATCCAAAACTGTACGCCTTATTCAGAAATAGGCTATGTTTATTTCGCATACTAACAAAATGACTATCTTCCCAATCCGCGTAACAACCATGCTTTCCCGTTAATGGCAGTTTCCACTATACAGGCCTAGTCGCGCTTCGCGTTCCTCGGCCTGAAGAAAACCCCCGCATGTGCGGGGGCTGCGCGGGTGCTGGCTACTGCCCTGCTCGTATAAGACCTTTGCTGTTAATTACTGCGCCATCCTCGCTGCTTTTCGGGTGCGATATTATTACAGTATTTTATTACGCGTATTTGTGGTGTTGTTTCCTATTTAACGAGTGAGCAAAGCGAATGATGTCCTGTTTTCACAGTGGCGGACTGGCCAGAGGGAGGGAAGGGCGGGATATTCCTAATGGCCTCTTGACTTTCAGATTTTTTTTAAATCCGTACAGGAAGACTCACGTAAGTTTTATTGGTTCGACATTAGTTTTAACCACAGATTTAAAATTACAAATAATAATAATAAAGATAATTATAAAACGCTAGTAACACAAGTACTTTGTATTGAGTAGCCTAGCAAAAATTGGCCACATGAAATTGCAGTGTTATATTCAATGTGGACTTTGTCACAATTTTCGTGTGAATATTTTAACTTTTGTTAATACACCTAAAAAGTGTAAATAAATTTAAAGTAGTCAACCTGACGTACCCTCAGCGCAATATGATTTCTCCTACTCCCCCCCCCCCCACCAAATTACCTGCTGAATGTATGAAATATGGTGTTCGAAGATTTAAAAAATGTAAAAGTCTGATGAACAAGAACAACGGGTACGGGAAACTGTAAAACAACGAAGCTTTCATTTTGTTTTTTTGTAAGAATACCAATATCAGCGTCCGATGAAAACTTATGTGGTCAGTGAATGCATCGTCGCACACAAGATTCTGGCTCATTTGCCGTATCGTAGTATAGCAAAAGTTATGAGACAATTTTTTTTAATATAATGTGCAATATAGTAGATATTCTTCAGTACACCATACATTCAGATTTCTTAATAGTGTCCTGTTGGTATGTCTGCCGTTCCAACTTCATGCTTCAATTACAGATTTTTTTATTCTACCATACGACACGTCGAATTACTAATGCAGTGTTAGTGCATCTTGTTTTTTACTTTGAATGTGTTGGCTCGTGATGTACAATTTACGCTTAATTAAAAAAAATCAATAACATGTAGCTGCTGGGCTATTTTCGACATGAAACATCTAACTATACAGCTTGTTTGTCTTTTGCCTTGTTTTCTGTTTGTTGGAGTCTATTCGTCACATCTCAAACAGTCGAGAGTTTTGATAGCGCTGGACCGTTCGAACTGTGACAAATAAGACTAGAAGAATACTAACAAGCTGGACAGTTCGAAAATTAGTCCATTAGCATAATATTGTTGAGTATTTTTTGTATTTTACATCACGAGTACTACTGAGTACATGACAAAGTAATGGCTATCCCTTTTTTTATATTACACCATGGTTATTCACTAAAAAACACGGCAAACCGGTTATTCTTGAAAGTGATCCTGGAAAAAATATTGACCTTTTTGACGATAGAGAAGTTTTGGATTACACTTATCACAAAGGTAACACTACCCCAGCTTTAGCTTGATACTGTTGTATAGACGAACATGCAACTTGTGTTCACTTATATCAGTGGCATATTTTTTTTTATGTTTCATAATACCAGGTGCACTAGAAGGTTTCCTCTGTTAAACACAAAGACAATTACAGTCAACACTAAACAGTGAATTATTACTCAAACATTATGTATACCATAAGCCAAAGTGTCACAACAAAATGGCGAAGTAACAGGAAGAGCAAGCTTCGAAAATCGCTTACTAGATGTCGCCACATGCAGCTCGGAGGCAAATCGTAAATGATGTCATCTAGGTAGGTCAGGTTTTATTTACGTTACTTTAGTTTCGTTTCATCCTTATTTGTTTTTGCGTTTGTCCGCTGTTAGACTTTCCGTTGTTACCAAAATGGACGAAAGCTAAACAAAAGTCAATGAAAGCAACAAAAAAAAGGATGAAACTGATGCAAAAAACTTGTAACGACTAACGTAACCCTCGCGAATGACAATCCAGTTGCAGCCGCCACTTGGCCAGTAGACCATAGAAAGCATTCGCCATTTCACAATTTCTACTCGCCACATACCAAATACATCCTGCATGCATGGTTTTTCTAATTTATGCATTTCCGAAATTGTAAAATTTCCTTTAACACCAGTATTAATGCAGAAAAAGCAGTAACGTAGCCCTTAAAAATATGAGCATAACGCCGCAAACCGTTCGTCTCTAATTTGTATGGTTCCCGAGATATCGCTTTTTGAGTGTCATTGGGTATTGCTTGTCGCTATTTTGGCGAGTAAGGCTAAATTCCAAGTCGCCAACTGCTGATTTCCATTCGCCAAATTGCGAGTGGCGACCGACATTGGATAGGGTTGGACTAACGTGTATTATTTCTGTATTCAGCAAGGTGTGTAGCCTACTGTAAAGCGGATTCACCATGTCTTGGGCACTCAATTATACAAATCGCCCCAGCCCAAGCGGTAAAACTCAAAAGTTTCCATCGCCTTTTTAATATACATTCGCATTCTGACACTATGAATGAATAAAATTTAATAGATTGAGAGTGGGTGGGGGGAGGGGTGGCAGCCGGGTAATGTCCGTGTGTTGGGCAGTGTATAACAACTAAATAGATTGGGAGTGGGGGGAAGAACCCCAGGGGTCTCTTACCTGATTTATTTGCCGACCATGAAAACTAAACTAGAAACGTGACAAGTCCAAATACCAGGGGTACCTGGTCGATTTTTGTTTCGAAACCAAATTCAACCAGGTACCCCTGGAATTTTGAGGTTTCTATATGCCAACGAAAATAAACATTACCTCGAATTTCTAACATTGCAGTAAACCTCATCATCGCTGGCTGTGGGACCATAGTAACAGGTGCCATAGCTACGAACTGGCTGCACCGGAATCAACGAACTCTCCTATAGAACCTGAAGCAAAGGGTACATGGGAGTAGGACGGAAGCGAAGGAGGGTCCCTGTTGAATAAGGGAACCATGGCTTAGAGAAGTATGGAGGAGTCTTCCGTTATGTTGGTCCATCTTCTTTTTTTTTGGGGGGGGGGGGGGGGCGAAAGGAAATTATCCGACGTTCGCTGTTGTCTAAAGACAACGACCGTTTGACAATATAAGGAGGGATACATATCCAGAGAATACAGAGGTCACACACACGTTCAGGGGGGCGAAGGATAAACAGCTAAACCCATAACAGGCAGCCAAATTTACCTTCAAGTGGTCTTGATGTGATGAGGTTGCTTGAAGGACGAACGGTGGGGCAAGGGGAACGGCTTAACTATACCCCTGAAGAGTGTAGGCGTGTAACAAAAAGACTTGAGACAACGACCGAACGGTGATGCCCGGAGGCGGTGATGATAAACTAAGATGATAAAGAATATTGTGGATGACAGATATCGAGGTAGAGACGGCAAATCAGGGACCCGTGAAACAGGTGGACGCATGATGAAGGAGTATCCGAGAGTCGCAGGGCGAGTCGAGTCGGGCAAGTGAGTCGGACGAACAGTTGGAGGGTTTAGGAAGGGACGAACGTTAGATGGTCATATTGGAATGTGTAGATAATTATAAAGATTACAGGAATTCCATTCGTTTCGGAGGTTTTCTCTTTTTTTTAAGAAACAGTGGCATCGAGATCGTCGTCGTCATGTGGTCTTTCGTTTCTTTGTTTTGTTTTGAGATCACAAAAGCTTAATAATGGACATCCGGATACGTCGATAGGGAGGAGCCAGAACCTTGGATCGGAGGCAGGGAATGGTGAAGGATGAACGGAGCATGTGCTAGGTTTGGGGAGCAAAGGGCGAAACAGTTGATGCGAATAGGAACCAGAGATTGTTCACGAGAGTTGAAGTTGATTGAAGACCAAAGGGCGTTGAAATGGTTTAGTCATTTCAAGTGCGAAATGGGCCAAGAACTCTTAGGTTGCGGCGAAGGAAACAGCACGGAAAATTGAAAAGTTGAAGGAGCTCAAAGTAAGAGGGTTCACATGAACAAGTAGGCGTATTATGTTCACAGGGAAGAACGGAGGAAGGAAACATGGAGAGGGTGGTTGTGAACGAACAATGAAAGTATTGTAGTGCACGGAAGTCTAAAGCGACGCCTTTGGCCTGTGCACGACATTAAACACAAGAGAGAACGCGAGTGGTGTGGCTGGAGTAGGGCGAAATCCCTGGGAATACAGGAACGAACTATACAGTCGCCTTACTGCCATACCGAGTATGCGCTCAGGTTGCGAAACGAAGGGACGGTCGAAGCAGAAGCCCAGGAGGTCATGAGATGATTGTTAGGAGTTGGAGAGTCTACCATGGTTGGGGCCGAACCAGAGGGCGAAACCCTAAGACTTCAAAGGGGAAGACGTGGAATGATGCAAGGCAATCCCGGTCGGTATAGGTGATTAGCAGACGACATGGCTTGTGGAGAGAACGAAGTGGCTGTTTTTGCTGTAAAGTGAGGGTCTCGAGGGTGGTGTAGGACCAAACGACCATTGTGCAGATAAACGACTACAGAGGCGTACACAAGGGGGGGGGGGGGGCACAGGGGAAAGTTAGTTGGTGTTATCATTTTTCGTATAACCATAAGTGTCATATTGCCATAAGTGTTTCAAATTGTCATGTAGCTCCAAATTCTAAAAAAAAAAACATGCTGCTGAAGATGTCAAAAAGTTGCTCCATCCCCCCCTCCCCCCCCAAAAAAGTTGCTGAAAATGCTAAAAAGTTGTACAATGGGCCCAAAAATGCTCTAAAATGTGCGAATTTTCAGAGCTCCCACACCCCCTGGCTGGTTATTAATTTTTTTTTCAGTACCACAAGGCGCCTCTTCAAGCATTGTGCCCCTCCCAAAAAAAATTCCTGCGTACGCCACTGAACGACCGTAAAGAGTCTTCGACCGACAAAGCGGAGGCGAGATGTCTCTGACGTTAAGCGTAGTATTCGTGGAACGATGGAGAACCTCAGCTGACAATACGGTGCTCGTTGTTCGAAGCATTTCATATTCCGTAGAAAGTGAAGCGGCAAGTTTTACAAGGGAAGCAATGTTGACATTCAAATAAGCAAGATTTTCTTGTGACAAGTCCTGACCATGAAGTATCGCACGAAGAGACGCAGCAGGAAGACAAATGCGGGACATCCGTGGTAAGAGAAGAAATCGAAGGAGAAGGTAACGCTTTCTTAACCGGAGGCTCAATTGGAACTGTAGTAGGGGTCGGCTGGAACTGCAGCTGGACGTGCAGGGCCACAGGAAGGGTAAGTAGAGCAAGACACCTGCCTAGGGTGCCGCCTTGTTGGCGGCGCCACTCAGAATTCCTGCTAACCGTGGAAATGGATGGTAAAGCACAAACATAGTATTTTTTAACGGATCGTGTTACATCAAAGTTCACCACGCTGTAAGAGAGACATGCTTGGTTGGACTAGGTTTAGTGCTCGCTGCACAATTGCCAAATGTTTTGTTAGCCGATTATTCGTTGAACGATCAGAAAACCGAAAACTGAAATTTAAAAAAAGGTTTATAGAGAGGCACTTCAGTATAGTTGCTTCTTGCTGCTTAAAGGGATGCTTGCACCCGAAAAATGCGAAAATTGGAGAAAAAAAGTTTTTTTATTCCGGTTGAATTAGTTATACTGAAATGTTTATTTTCAGGTTCTTCTAGCGAAATATATTACTCTCATCTCTTTATCACCTTATTTGAGGTTTTTTGATCAGTTGACAAGCACAAATTAATACGGAATCCCATTAGTTCAATAAATAATACTTTTTTTCCATTATTTGCTAATGTTCATGGTCTTTAACTGCTTTAAATACCTTGTACAGGTCTCTCTCATTTACTAGGAGTAGTTACTATTTAGTTCTGTAAGTATCAATATAATACCCGTGAATTTTTTTCTTGATGTAGGTAGTTGGTGGGCACCGCTCAGTTGGCTCGCCTTGGGCGCCAAGTGGGCTAGCTGCGGCCCTGTGGAAGTGGTACCCGAGATGCGGGAGGTAGCTTTTCCCGAGTGGGACGATCGATTCTTCATTGGAAGCGCTGTGGTCCTTTTTAGCTTCCGGCGAGACGCCGAGGGAAGCGAAGGCGATGGAACCTTGGATAGAGACAACCATTTAGCAGATGTGGGTGTCTTAGGAGTAGCAGCACGTTTTTTTGATGGTGGCTACGAAGAGGGGGGGGGTGATGCTGACTCGACGAACAGCGAACGACGAGACGATGAACCTTGTGTTGACGACGTAGCGCCTGTCTTCTGGGCGGTCGTCTGGGATTTCTTAGAGGAAGACGGTTTAGTAGAAGCACCCTATTCGCAATATGAAGCAGTCGATCTTTTGCTCATTTTCTAGCCTTTTGAGCCTTTAGGCCTTTTGGCCTTTCTTGATTGACTTCAATACGGACCCATTCTTCCTTGGTGATAGTCTTGCAAATGATGCATTTATTTGTGTTATAATTGCAGGACCGATGATACTGACAGACTAAGTGCGGGTCACGGTGGGCGTTGTCCTGAAGCGAATCCAGGGCATCAACATCGTTCTGGGCTTGGTGAGCATGAATGATCAGGGAAATTCGGAGGATCAGGGGACATCCATGTCGAAATTTTGGAACACGAAAACAGTAGACTAGAACAGCGAAAACTTTGTGAAGACGAGCACAATGGCCGGGAGAAACCTGAGTTTTCGCACCCAAGCGCCACGTGGGGAATCCCCATCACGCGTCCGAGACACCTGTAGACGCGATCAAGAATGAAGAGGGACAGTGCAATCCGGGTGGCGCAGAAGGTTAGGTTATCCAGGAAGCGTTAGTAATGGTATCCGTCGACGCCTCGACTGGAGAAACGGGAGTAAAGAAAACGACCGCAGAAGTGGCAGGAAATGACTCATCGTAATGAAGAGGAAACGAAGGGTCGAAAACACCATGTGAATTGATGATATGGTAGCCGATGAACAGGCGTCTTAAATTTCTATCATGGAGTGTAGTAATGGGGTCTTTTCGTCAAGTCTTGTGTGGTAACAAGGACTCCACTATGAGTAAGAGGGATCTGATGGAGGCCGTCAGTGAGCCCCTCCTGTTGTTTTGCGTGGATGGTTACCTGACGGTGTACTCAGGCGACCGCTGGCTCTCCAGTTGCCTGGAAGCGCTGGTAGAAGATAAGCCAACGAAGGAGATGGAACAGGCATGGACCAGCAAACATAGTTTGTGCGTCGGCGAAGGTGTCTGAAACCGAAGGGAAAAAGGCAGCAGGGTCGGGAGACCAGGCGTCGTGAAACCTCGTTAGTAGCAGCAAGCGGATGAATATCCGAATGCGGTGGTGGCAGGCCAATGGTGAACTGACGCCGGTTGTTGGTGTGGTGATTTACAATGCAGGAAATTCAACTTCATTGGTACTGTAGTATCATTTTGCTGTTTGATGTTTTTTTTTTAATTACTGTTTGATGTTATTTTTTATTTATTTATACTTTAATTACAGTTATCCTTACAGCACTACAACCTGTAGTGATGTTTGAAGAAAAGAAGGACTGAAGACAGTACTCTATGCAAGGTTGCTAACTGACGCAGGAGGTGACAGCACAAGAGTACAAGAAACTAAGGCGGAGTAAGCGGACGTAGCCAATGGCGACGAGGGTTGTAAATGGTCGCCGGACAAACACTTGAGAGAGGCTGGACGATGAGGAAAGCAGGAACCTGGTAGCCAGAAAATGCCCGGAATGCAGGCAAGGGTTCTGATGAGGTCACGGGCGACAGAGGCTGCAGTGAAAGAATGGCCGGCGAAGCAGGGCAAGCAGCGCAGGAAGGGAGGATTTCCGATGACGAAGGACCTGCTTCTAGGAAAAGGAGGTAAGGTGAGGCAGGTGGTGTGTGAGGAGCCGAACCGGAGGCCGGAGCTGGTGAGGATGACCACGATGCAGGAACAGGCGTCGAAGCTGGAAATGCAGGAAAGGGCTAAGGCAGTCTGGTAATATACGTGTTGTTTTTAGACATGATTATCTCTCATAAGTACTGATCAATTTATTTGCGTAGTAATTTATGGGTTATTTGTAATAGATAATTAGTAATTTATTATTTATTTGTACATTAGCAATTTGTGAAATTTCACTTATATATTAGCTGAAATATATTGTAAAATAGTTGTACATATTACATGTAAAAAAAGGGGTGACTTCCTGTTTTATAAACCTGAATGGTGATGTCACTTCCTGTTGCTGATACAAAATCTAAGATGGCTGCTGTTGGACATATGAGGCTGTTCATTGTCACTCAAGCCTACTCATGTATATAGCTGTGATTAAAGCTGAATAAACCATGGCAATGGTATAAAGGAAGTGTTTTGACTCTAAATGAATTAGTGCAGCAGCATGTATTTTTCTACGATATCACCTTTGTAGACAAAAGTTATGTTGTTAATGCATATGAAGGTCATCAGTGTTAAGCTAGTCTACCTCCAGGATGCTAACGGAATGGCAGAAGAGTGTGGTTTCTACCAAGGAAGGTGCCTGGATATCCCAGAAATCACAAATGTACAGGGTGGTCCACAAAAATATTGACGACCCAACATTTTCTAAGTCCAACTTTTCTAGTTAGCACCCCTCAAACCCAGGATATGACAAATCAAATCTAATGAAACGGGAAGAGTGACGTCCTCTCCTGGTTGTGAGGGGTGCTAACTAGAAAAATTGGACTTGGAAAATGTTGGGTCGTCAGTTTTCTGTGGACCACCCTTATATGGGTGAGTGACATTTTTGAAACTTTTATTGTGGTTTTTCTTTGACGATTAGACAAAACATGTGGTTAGGCTATCCAGTGACTACACATGTAGACAAGTTCATGGACCAAGACCTATGAGTATGAACTAGCTACTATGAAGTTGTAGATCCATAGTGGTGCAGGCTGCAAGCTAGTGACAGTGTGAAAAGAGGACTAACGCTATGCCAGAAAAGAAACAACCAAAAACAATTGGTCTAGTACATTTTTGGTAGTATTATATGTTACATAAACATCCCGCTATCTTCATCAGGCAAAAAGAGTACGAGCACGCACAAAACTAGTCATTAGTTTTGTGCATGCTTGTACACGTTTTGCCTCATGAAGGTAGTGGGATGTTTATGTAAGCATATAATACTACCAAAAAATCACTAGACCAATTGTTTTGGGTTGTTTTTTTTCCGGCATAGTGTTAGTCCTCTTTTCTCGATTTCTTTAGCCAGAGTAAAATGAGCCTGTTGGCTTTCAAAACAATAGTAACAGTGTGCTACTAATGCGGATTAATTATTATTGATTGGTTATTTTGGTTGTGCGGGAAGTTGAAGATGGCCACAAATAAGGAGTTCCTGTTTCCCCAGCTACCACCGCAAAATTATCACTCTTGGAAGGTGAATGCCAGGTTGATGATGGAGAGAGAGAGTCTCTACAAGTTTCTAGTTGACACCAAGCCAGTGCCACCAACAAGTGATGTAAAAGATACGAGACAGGGAAGACCTAAGGCATCTTTGACTACGACAGTCTGTCCATGATGACCTAAAGAATGTAGTCATTGGGTTAACTAAAGCCAAAGAGGTCTGAGATGAACTGAAAAAGATATTCGAGCCTACATCGAGGTCTCGTAAGGCAGCACTTCACCGAGAGTTTTTGGACACAAGATAGCGGTGTTCTTTGCAAAACTTAACAGAATTGCTCCAGAGATGAAAGGGATGAGTATGACAACACTTGATGAAGAACTGACTTATCGTTATTTAGATCGTTTGCCAATAATTTTGAGACAGTGGTACAAAGCATTCATCATTGGCCTGACCCGGAGTTTAGGCCTGCAAAAGTGAAGGAGTATTTGTTGGTGAAGTTTGATCGTCAACGAAGAGTTAGCCAAGCGGAGTCGTTGGAATCAACGGGTTCAATGGCATTTTGGGGGAACAAAGGAGGGACAACCCCAAAGGCAAGAGCCAAAGATTATAGCAAGTTTAAGTGTTACAACTGCAACACGATAGGTCATAGCGTGTAAGTGCTCACTTCAGAAAATGGACCAGACAAAGAAATATGTTGGCTGAAATGCCAGCTTTAGAGGCCAAGGTAAGAGACGAGACAGAAGCTCGAATCTGACAACTGGCCATCAGTGGCAGATCTAGAAATGTGTAAAGGGGGTGCTGTTCTACACCAAATAGGAAGCTTTTAAATTTTAAGAATTTGAGGGCAATTTATGGCTTCTGGAGTGCATGATTTTCCGGTATCATAAACAATAAATTATTAATACTTCGACTCAGCGAATTTGTAGAAACTAATGCCTAAACACTAGGATACTTATTTTTCTCTTCACATCTGAAGAAATTTGAAATCTTTACGGATTTTCCTTAGTATTGGGATGAAACACGACTATTTAAACAAAAATACCCTTTGTTTAAAATACACTTTTTTAAGGATTTCATTTCTCAAGGCTTTCAAAACTCACTTTTTATTTAAATGATTATTAGTTCAGACCGTCACTGCAGCTTTACAAAACAAAATCCAAACGACGATTGCCTTCCTAGCAAACTTCTCTATCACATTATTTACGTTAATAGTGTTTCGATGTATAGTTCATAAGGCAAGGCCTGTTAACCTGTCATTGGTCATTGTTGATCGTAGGTACGATTTTAATCTTTTCAGTGTACAAAAACTTCTTTAGCTACAAACGCGCTTCTCAGGTGTTGCAAAATAACTAAATATATTCGACTTCTGCGTGGTTTTCTTACGCTTCAAGTTGGCAACTTTTGGTAGCTGGGGTGGGCCTTGGTTTAAATTTTCCTAACCAGATGAAAAGATTTGAACTGCAAGGACAGTAGCATGTCTGAAGCATGTCTTAATCCTTTCCTTTGGGAGCGTACACAAATTGTGTGCGTGCCGCGTTGGGGGGGGGGCGGCAGCTTGCGAAAATGTCTTAAGAAGTGGGAGTGTAGTATGACGAAGTGGTACGGCTATTAATTCTCGCCAAATAATTTTTTTGCTTATTTTTTCTCCAAATTCGTTTAGCTAAATGATTTTTGTAACTTCTATTTGCAACTTGGAATTTTTATTTTTTCAATTTGACTGGTCATTGCGTCCCTATACTAACATCTTATATAAACTAATTCATCCAAAAATTAATTATGTATTTTCAAGTGAGGGGGGGGGGGGGGGGGG
>JAHWFP010002217.1:0-23936 GCA_023313725.1 Lithobius niger | reverse complement strand
TGAGGGGGGGGGGGGGATTGAGGCTTAATGGCGCGTCGACAACTTGGTCATTAGCGCCAACCTCAGTCACAGTGCAGTGGTCCGGGTTGCCACTGCACCACACATTACAGAGATGTTATTCAAACCCCTAATCTAAATCTTGTCATACATCTGTACCTCCTGCAAAAATTGAAAAACACCGGACAGGAGGACAGACTTATCGCCCAATTGACGCGCAATGTCATGCGGAAGATGGAAGCGACGACGAACACCATCAAGATGGCGACAATCAACAAGTAAGTGCCGGACCGTAAGTGGCCGCCGACACCAAGAACATTCAGGAGGGTCAACCCCCCGCAAAAGGAAACAGTGAGTAAGCCGGGTGTGACCAATCCGCAAACGGGCCAACACAACCTCCTCACGGCGACTACGGCGACACGCCGAGTGCCACTCCTCGACAGTGCCTTTAATGGTCCGTAACTTATTACCGTCTTGTCTGTCCCACAAGGTTTGCCAAAAAGCGTGTAACCTCAGACGCAGAGTTGGAAAGGCATCTGAGGGAACAAGGCTGAGATCCCTACCGAGAGGGCCAGAAAGGGCCCCTTTCGCAGCAGAATCAGCTTGTTCATTCCCTGCTATCCCAACATGGCCCGGGATCCAGCAGAAAAGCACGGTTTTCCGCTGGCCAGGCAAGCGGGAAAGCAAAGCTTGGACACGTTGTGTCAAGGGGTTCCGAGGATTGTAATTCGCCAAGGACTCCAGGGCACTCATGGAATCACTAAAGACAATGAAATGCGTGCCCTGAAGGTCAAGGATCCATTCCACCGCCAAACCAAGCGCCAAAAGCTCTGCAGAGAACACAGAATAGCCTGATGGAAGGCGATGGGCAATCGTTACACCCTTACACACACAAGCACACGCCACGCCAACGTCGGACTTCGACCCATCAGTAAACAGGCGCTGATAACCGGCGTACTGAGAACTCAGCCGCCGGAACTCCTGTAAGTACCTTGCTGGTAAAGTGGAACCCTTCGGGAGGGACGCCAGAGCAAAAATGAAACTGCCACCTGGGACAAGCCAAGGGGCAACTGGCATTCTCTCAAGCCTCAAGACGCAGGGCATTTCAAAGGCTATCTCGCGACAGGACTGCTGGAGCCTATCGCGGAAATCACCCTTACCCACCCTGCGTCTACCGACTCGCAAGTCTGACCCAAAAACCATGGACCAAGCAGGACTGGATTGCACAGCACGCAAACGCACAGCATACTGAATGGCAAGCTGTCGCCGACGAATGGCCAAAGGTGGCTCCGAGGCCTCAGCATAGAGGCTGACCACTGGAGAAGTTCGAAAAGCCCCAGTCGCCACACGCAGGCCACTGTGATGCACTGTGTCCAACATCTGGAGAGTGGAGTCACTAGCCGAATCATAGACCATACACGCATAATCAAGTTTGCTGCGGACAAGGGCTCGGTAGAGGCGCAACATGGCAGCGCGATCGGCACCCCATGAAGTGCCCGACAGGACCCGCAAGATGTTAAGCGCCCGCAAAGCCTTGTCTTTAAGCTGGCGTAAGTGTGGAAGCCAAGACAACCTGGAATCGAACACCAGACCCAGGAAACGTGCATGTGGGACAACAGGAATTTGTGCCTGCCCCAAGTACAGGCAAGGATCCGGGTGCAGTGTTCGTTGGCGGCAAAAGTGGATGCACACAGTCTTGTCCGGAGAAAACCGGAAACCATTACTTACCGCCCAGGTCTGGACTTTGTTAATTGCCAGCTGTAGCTGCCGCTCGCAGGTCTGCATGCGAGCTGCCCGAAAGCGCAGGCCGAAGTCATCGACAAACAATGACTGGGGAACAGCAGCTTGCTGAGCAATGGGGTTGATCCCTATAGCAAACAAGACGACACTAAGAACACCACCTTGAGGCACACCATTCTCCAAGACAAACGGGCGGGAAAGAGTCGCCCCGACACGAACGCGAAAAGAACGGCCTGAGAGGTAACCAGAAAGCAACAGTGGCATCTGTCCCCTCAAGCCATAGTTATAGAGATTACGGAGAATCCCATAACGCCACGTCGTATCATACGCCTTCTCCAAGTCAAAGAAAACCTGAACCAGATGATGACGCAGGCGAAAAGCCTCCCTCACCTCTGATTCAAGGGCAACTAGATGATCGATAGTTGACCGAAACCGTCGAAAGCCACACTGGGACACAGATAAGAATCCCCGTGATTCCAACACCCACACCAACCGCTCACTGACCATCCGTTCCATAAGTTTACAGACACAGCTAGTCAGAGCGATTGGGCGATAACTGGAAGGAGAAGTAGGGTCTTTGCCCGGTTTTACAATCGGGATGACCACTGCTGTCTTCCATGCTGCTGGAATAGAGCCCTCTGCCCACACACGGTTGAACATCCCCAGCAAGAACTGCTGGGATGCAAGAGGCAGATGTTTCAACAGTTGATAGTGAATATCATCAGGCCCCGGGGCGGAGTCATGCGACTTGGACAAAGCTGAAACAAATTCCTGCCAGGTAAGCGGTAAATTGAGGGTCAAGTGAGGGTTGGGAGGGGGTTACGCCAAGTGCTACACTGGTGTTACAAACAGGAACAGGGAGGAGGGAGTTTACGTTGCTAAAAAAGTGTATTACGTAATTTGTGAACGCTCCCTTTCTTGTCTACTTACGTGTGGGGCTTCTTTCTGGGAAGAAGGTGACTCATTAACTGTGACCCCTTTAGGGCTAAGTGTGGTCGCACCCATTCTCTTTCCTCCATGGTCGCACCCGGCGCACCCACCTAAATCCGCCACTGCTGGCCATAGAGGCTTCTATTGTCAGACAACAGAAGACCAGACCAATGAAGATGGCAACTGACGGCAACCAAACAAGATGTGCTTGGTACCTAGACTACTATAGTACGGACCACATCTGCAATGACCGCAGCATTTTTTCAACATACAAGGACTCGACAAGCCCCTTACAGGTGAAAATCTGCCAAGGTTCATGTCAGGTGAAGAGTAGTGGAAACATTCAGCTGTGTGTTGATGTGAAAGGACAAAAGAAAACAAAACTTTGTATGATGTTGTGTTTGTTCCAGATTTTTGCATATATCACTAGCTAAGGTGGCGAAGCTGGTTTTCAGATTCACGTGAAGGGAGAGAATAAGTTTATTTATGTTAATAATAAAAACATAAATTTGCCAGCACCGTTAAGGCCGGCTGAATTTGTTTCTTTTGCTAAGGAAATATAAAATACCTGTAAATTTTTGCATTTATGCTCTCATTTCCCTTGAGGATTTTAAGTTGTTGGGATCCGGCCAGTTTGGTAGCCCACTGTGCATGTGCGCAGCCTCCTATTAAAGAGTTTGGCCGAAGGCCTTCACATCTTTTGTTCTCTCTCGATATGTCTGGAGGCGACTCAAGAGGGGAGGTAGGGTGGGGTTGGTATTGTATATTTCCTTAGCAAAACAGCTAAAGGATCGTTTCCTTAGCAAAAGAAACAAATTTCAGCCAGTCTTAATGGGACCGGCAAATTTACAATTCTTGTTGCTGGAAATATAAAATATCTGTCAATTTTTGCATCGACAGTTGACTTTGTCCGAATTGGTGGGGGGCACCTTCTGAACGAGTACCCTAGGGTTCCAAAGCTGGCTATTCCCCTTCAGAGTCCGTGACTGTCAGCAGAGCAAAGCATGCTCAGCGAGGAAAAGAAAGTTTCCGTCTTGCTTTCATTAAGAAGGGACGAAAATTTGATGCCTTCAATGGTGTGGATCCTAGTCTTCTCAACTTGAATGATGTCTTCACTTGAAGTGATGATGTTGGGTGACTGATGCTATCGGTTAATTCGGGAGAGAAGCACCGAAAAGGTTTTTTTTTGGGGGGGGGAGGGGGTTCACTTTGAACATCATCTTTGGTCATCGAGAATTTCCAAGCAGGGGTGTGGATCTTGTTGCTGGTTGTCGGAAAATAGGTGTTGTCCAAAGGATATGGCTTCCTTCAGGTTTGAGGTTTCGTGAGATTTCACTCGCTTGGTGGGTCTGAGTCCCAAACGGCACGAGCAGTAAGAGTTGAAGACACTGTTCGTCTTGAAAACTTCACACACAGCATGGGTTCCAGCATCGAATGAGACGAACTGCTGTGTAGACAGCACCATTCGTCTTAAAGTTTCACTCGATTCATGAGATCGAGTCCCCAACTGAGACGAGTCACGAGAGTAGAAAATGCTATACGTCTTGGAGACTTCACTCGAGCAGTTGTGTGGATTATACTGTCCGTCTTGAATTCTTTTCCTCAGTTTCTGGGACCATGTTTCAATAGAGACGAACTGCCAGAGTTGGAATCGCCGTGTATGTTGAAAGCCTTACTCAAAAGGTGGGTTCAGGCCACGAATGAGACGAGTCGCAGTTTAGATGGAAATTGGAGAGACAAAAGTTCAAATGGTGTTGCTTGCTTCCAATGGACGAATGTGGGTGCTTACGGCTCCACTGAAAGCGTGAGTTTTGCAACGATCGAGGCAAGGTGTCAGCTTCACCATTCAACTTGATTTTCCCTCGATTGTGAACGAGAAGAGCTGCAGCAATTGAAGAAGTCTTGAAATTTCGCTCAAAACGTAGGATTGGGCCACGAAAGAGACACGTCACATGTAGCTGGGATGGCAGGAGGGTGGCGCTAGCTGATGGTGGATTGCGGAAAGATGAAAGCTTGTCGAGTAATGATGACTGGTGCTTGTTTTGTGGTTTTCGTCTTCGTCAGACAGTTTCGTCCACTCTTTCCAGGTTTCCGGGTGGCAGGTACCCGCTTATTTTCGAGGAGGAAATGCCTTTGTTCGTTGCCGTCGTTCCCCCCCCCCCCCACCTTTTTTTTCGGTTTTGTTACAGGTGGCGAGGATCCGCCATGTTGATGGAAGAGATGTCTTCGTCCAATGGTTCCAATTGGTTGAGGTGTGGTGGCGAGACTGGCCTTTATGCAGGCAGTTGGACGAAACTTGCCGGGTTTTCGTTTTTATTTGGGGTTCTGGTGACTGAGAAGCATAGGTTAGATGCTACAAGGTGCGATGAAACCGCTTGAAAAAACAAGCACAACCAAGCTTACGATGCACCATGACAAACAGTAATGTTGTGGTAGTACGACCCTGGTGAGGGATCATCGGAAGGACGAAGGGTCCTCGAGTGAAGGCAACAACAGCTGACAGACATCCCTCGGGCGAAGGCACAACACTGAGGGCATCCTACGATTGAAAATCGCTGTCCGGGCGAAGGGCTCCTCGAATGACAGCTCATTGAGCGAAGGGTCCTCCCCAGGGTGATGGGTAAGCAGGACAAAGGAACAGCTTCAAGGTGAAGGGATGAAGGGTCATCTTACAGACAAAGGGTGTTCAGGGCGAAGGGCTTCCCTCCGGATGAAGGGCATACAAGACGAAGGGTCCTCCATCAGGGGAAGGGTAGTCAGGTCGAAGGATCCCCAGGACGAAGGGCTCCATTGCAGGCAAAGGGATGCCAGAGCAAAGAGCGATCCATGAGCGAAGAGTCGCAGGACGAAGGGTTCTTCCTCCAGCAAAGGGTCCTCTGCCAGGCTGAGGACGAACGGGGCGAAGAGATCGCTTCAAGGTGAAGGGCCCCCTTGCAGACGAAGGGTGCACAAGCAAAGAGTGTGGTGAACGAAGAGATAGCCTTAAGATGAAGGCCTCCTTGCAGGCGAAGGACGTGCAGAGTGAAGGGATAACTTCAAGGCGAAGGGCCTCCCTGCAAGCAAAGGGTGTGCAGGCAAAGGGCGTGCTTAGTGAAGGGATAGGTTCAAAGTGAAGGGCCTCCATGCAGGCGAAGGGTTTACAGTAAGGCTGTGCCGGTGCCACTTTTTCCGATACCGGTTCGATACCGGTGCTCGTTTACCCGATTCCGATTCCGGTACCGGTACTTTTGGTCATGTTCCGATACTGTGCCGATGCCGATGCCATGCCGGTGCCAATGCCGATATTGAAAGATAACTTAATAAATAATACAGAACGTGTCAATATGTCAAGAATTTAATGGTGTAAAAAAACCTTACCTAACACTTTTACAAAAGAATTATTGGCCGAACACCTTATAGCTCAAAGAAATCATTTAATTATTTTTTCAGTGTTATCTGTAAATTAATAGGCCTATACTTTACTGTCTTAGTTTAAGCTAAACAATTTAAAAATATTGTAATAAATACTTTACTATTTTATAGACTATACATAAAATATTGTAGTCCTATGCTGCTAAAAATCGTATAGGCTAATAACACACTGAATATAATCTACACATTTTGTGCATGTTTACTGGGAAGCTTTAAAACATTCTGTGTACATTTACTAAGTAGGTTGTTGGATACACAGATATAAAATATTACAGGCTCGTTAGGCCATACAAAGTTTAAAAAAAATGGTTTTCGGGAAACAAAGTTGAAAAATCGACGAGATGAAGCTTTTTTATTTTCCTTTTTCATAATTTTTACACATTTTGTGGTAGATGTGCCTACAGAAAAAAAAAACGTTTTGCATACTGTAGTTAATTTGTTTTATTTTTAGATACAAAAATAAAGATTGCCTTTTTTTCATCTATTCAGTTGTTTTAGACGGTTACGTAAATTGCTTGCGCCGTACGAATGGGAATCTTTTTCTCCACGCGCTACTTCGGAGTTGCAGTGTGCATTTGCTTTTTCGTCGCACACCACAAAATATTTCGAAATACCTGACGTTTTTGGTGACATAGGGCGTTTTCTTTGCCAAAGATGTTACAGGAATCTGCAGCTAAACAACGGCCGAAGTTTTAACTATCACGGGAAACTGCGAAACCGAGAGTGAAAAACTACATCACGATACTAAGTTAGGCCTAACGCAACGCCGATGCGTCATTTCATTTCCGGTTTTTGTCAGCAGAATTTCACTTCGATACAAAATTCGAATAATTTTTGGTTTTTGTTATACAATTAACTCGACTAAAATAATTGTTCAATTAATGTAATAATAAAAGCGATCTTCTGACATGTTGAATGAGAATGAAAGTATTTTACCTAACCACTTTCGCGAGAGCTGGAAGTGCGGTCCTGCCGTGACCTTAAGAAAGGCTGCTTATGTTTATCAGAGAGAGAGAGTCCGTCCGTTAGGCCTAATCGTTACGGGAGGCATTTTTAGCGGTATGCAAAGTTAATTTGGATCGCGAATCCAAAGTAAGACGTAGCAGATTATTTATTTTAAAGTTGCTTAATTTTTATTAGCGTTGGGAAGAAGATGTCATAATAATAATGTACGAAAATGCCGATGCTGGAAAAAATAAGCAGATTCCGGTACTTTTCCCGGTACTTCTTAAACCGGTGCCGGTCCGATACCGGTACCAGTGGTACCGGCAGCCGGTCCCGGTACCAGTATCGGCACCGGCACAGCCTTAGTTTACAGGTGAAGGGCGTGTAGAGCAAAGGGATAGCTTCAAGGTGGAGCGCCTCCTTGCAGGCGAAGGGTTTGCAGGGGAAGAGCGTGCAGAGCGAAGGGATGGCTTCAAGGCAAAGGGGCTCCTTGCAGGTGACAGGCTTGCAGGCGAAGGGCGCGCAGAGCGAAGGGACAGCTTAAAGGCAAGGGGCCCTTCTGCAGGAAAAGGGCCGGCAGGTGAAGGAAGTTGAGAGTGCAGGGATTGCAACAAGGCAAAGGGTATCCCCGCAGGCGAAGGGAAGACGAAGGGGCATTCTTCCTGTTGAAGGGTGAACAGGGTGTGTTCAAGACGAGTTTCAAGACCAGTCATCCAACTGTCGAAGGGTCAGCAGGACGAAGGGATACACTTAAGACGAAGGGTGTGTCAATGCAAAGGGTCCTCCTTGAAGCACAGGTCGATTTTCGGAGGAGGGAGGGGGAGACAAACAGTGGTGTTGGCTTCACCGAGGAAAAGTAGGAAACAACGTCTGCTTTGAACTACGTTCAAAACGTAATGTGTCGGGGTGAAATGTCACATGGGTTGAAAAACGTCCCTCAAAACTTGGTTGTTAGGATACCAGTTGTGGTGAAAATGTCAATTGTTTTGAGATGTGGCATCCATCAGGTAAGGGATTGACGAATGGTGGTGTTGGTCACACCATGGAAGAGTGGAAAACGACATCCGACTTGAATTTCGTTTAAAAAAAGTGGGTTTAAGCCACTAAAGAGATTGGTTGATGTTCGCAATCATGTTTGTTTGATCGCCTTCTTGAGTTCTTCTAGATGCATGGGGTTACACACGATCGTACTCAAAACGTGAGGTTTAGCCACAAATGACACAAACATTGGTGCTAGCCATCCATGGAAGAGAAGAGCTGGTACGTCGAAAATTCTTTGGTCAAAGTGTGGTGATGAGGCAACAGCAGATGGTGCTTTATGGTAACAGAAAAATGATTGGCGAAAGCACATTGTTGTGTGTTACAGTGGCTTGGACGGGAAGCGGTAGCGTTCCATGGCAGCAAAAATGACAGCTTACGTGGAGGCGAGAGGTGGGTCTTCGTGGTGGTGACAAAACTGGAAGAGACGTCGGTTGCGGCGCTTCTGGAGGAGATTTCCTGGAAGCATCAACCATCCGGTTTTCTATTGCAAGCAGCAATGGTGGCCTGGGTCACCAAATAAAAAAAAGTCGAGGTTACCGGAGTCCCTTACGTGGAGGCGACGGGTGGGTCTTCGTGATGGTGACGAAACCAGAACAGATGTTGGCTGCAGTTGCTTGTGGAGGCGGTTTCCTGTGAGCATCAATCATCCAGTTTTCTACTGCAAGCAGCAACAGTGGCCAGAGTGACCGAAAACGGTTGAGGTTATTGAGTCCTGAAGGTGGTGAAGTGGCGAAAACTGCATAAGGTGCGTACGTCACAGTAGGCAAAAAAAGAAAAGGAGCTGCGAAAACCCACTCGGGTGTTTTCGTCCTTACGGTTATCTTCACCCAATTCTCTTTGGTCCGCTTGGTTGTTTTCGTCCAATTCCTACTGACCTGAAGGTCCAACACGTCTTCGTGTTGTCGTTTTCGTTGCAGCAATGCAAGGTTGGAACAAGACGGCCATTAGTTTCGTTTAACGAATATCACTGGGTTGTCTTCGTCCAATTCCCATTGGTCCACTTGGTTGTTTCCGTCCAATTCCTATTGGTCCAATAGTCCAAGGCGTCGTCATGTTGTCGTTTTTGTTGTGAAGATCACACGGTTTGTTTTCGTCCAATTGTCAGCATCCGGTTTCTCCCTTGCCTCGTGGAAAGGGGCGGCGGCCCGGGTGACCGGGGGATTTAAAAAAAAAAAAAGAACGGAGAATCCATGAAAAGGGGCCGAAAGGCAAAGGGAAGAGCGACAGTATGACATGTCGCTTGAGAACAAAAAGGGGGCTGCGCACATGCGTAGTAGGTTACCAAGCTGGCCGGATCCAAGCAACTTAAAATCCTCAACGGAAACAAGACCACAAATGCAAAAATTGACAGGCATTGTATATTTCCATCAACAAGAAATGATTGTATCTTAACACGATTCTGTAAGAGCAATCAGTTTTGTATAGACCATTGTCAGGTACAGAGAGTGCAAGCTAAGGTGTTAAATAACAGTTCTTGTTTTTCAGAGTCACTTAGCTTGGTATCATTGGCGGAAAGTGAGAAACGGCAAATAACGTTTGGTCATGCCAGTTACCGGTGTTTAGAACAATTATCAAAGTCAGCTGAAGTATTCGGGATTGATAAGACTGAATTGCTGTTTTAAGATGTGTAGCTTGGGCAAATCAACGAGAGTGTCATTTAAAGAGTCTGTGGGTATTAAAACAAAAGGGAATTTAGAATTAATCCACATGGATGTTTGGGGACCGACTACCCCGACTAGGGTAGCTTCACTAGCAGGAGCAAAATATTTTAACTATGATTGATGACATCTTTTGATTTGCTCATATGTTTATCCTGAAAGGGAAAGATGTTGTTTTTGAAACATGGTATATGTCTCTAGTCGAAACAGAAACAGGTTTGAAAATTAAGAGTGTGCGAACTGTTAATGGCTTGGAATTTTGTAATAAGAAATGTGTGTCTTTCATGTCTAATTTAAGGTTTAAGTGTCTGAGAACAAACGCATATTCTCCTGAAATGAATGGCATTGCGGAGAGGTATATTCGGACAACTGGAGATAGTGTGCGCAGTGAGCTTTGGGCTGAGTTGGTAGTTACAACAGTATACCTACGGAATCAATGTATCCATATTGCTTTAAATGGCAAGACGCCATACAATGTATGAACTGGTCAGAAGATATCGCTGGATCACTTGAACATCATTGGGTCGAAGGCTTACGTACACACTGCTAAGCCTCAACAGAAAGGAAAACTGACAACACGTGCATGGGTTGGTGTCTTCGTTGGCTATGCAATTGACACAAAAGGTTATCGCATTTGGAGTCCGGTTGCATCAACTGCCGTGGAGACGAGGCAGTGAACTGGTCGATGGGAGAATAGTTCACACCTAATCCAGTAATTAAAGAGGTTATCCATATTGTTTTTGCAGAAAATGCAGAGTACGACAAATCGGTTGATGAACAAGAAGGAGCAGGTGGAAATAGTCAAGGAAATGGAGAAGCCTGAAATACCATCCACCCTTGAAGAGTCAATTGAAACGTTCTCCAGGGTCAGTAAGAGAGACTGTAAGACCGAGAAACAAGGTTCCAAGTTTGGAAACAAATATCCAGGATGGGTAAGAGAAGTTAAGAGTTCATCAATCTGGAATGACAAAAGGCCGAAAAGACGTTTACTATCATACTAATGGTAACACAATGTTGAGACACTCCTGGGAGGGAAATAGGTATACAGGGTGGGGCAGAAAGGACGGAACACCCTTGGCAATCAAAGATGGTTAATGTTAGGATAATGAAACTTTGCATGGTATGTAGGCGAACGGGGGGGCCAACTAACCATGAATCGATCACTGACCTTGACGCATATTTTCAAGTCATCGTGATGCTAACTTTTTAACTATGCTTCGTAGAACTCCAGTTTAAATTAGAAACTTGTAGACACTGGCAAGGCATGGCCATTGCAAAAAAACAGAACTCAATTCCGTACGCTAGTTTAGGAGTTACGAAAATTGCAAGCATCGTTTTGTTGTCCTGACCGAGTGGCTTTCCTGCCAAACAGTGAGTGCACAATTAAGTCCAGTGGTCCTCAGGGTACATGAAGCATGCTTGGAAACAAACAGCAACTGACACACTGATGACTCGACACTAGCTCAACACAACCTGCTACATTACATGTATAAACAGAATGGTGCTGCAAACTACAGCATCTTATGCAAGTTGACATAGTTTAGTCACCGCGGTCATCTAGAAATGAAACTAATGTTGTTTCTCCCTCAGGTTAACATTTCTGATTTTGTTTCAAAGCTGATCACGGTTAATGAATTATGCCAATTTGTGTATGCTGCCAACACCATTACCTACCAATACAATGCATTGTGTACGAAAGAGCCTGACAGAACCGTTTGGCAGGAAAGCCACTCGGCCAGCACAACAAAATGATTCTTGTAATGCCCGTAACTCCTAAACTAACGTATCGAATTTCGTTCTGTTTTTTTTTGCATTGGCCATGCCTTGACACTGTCTACAAGTTTCTAATTTACACTGGGGTTCTACGAAGCATAGTTAAAAAGTTAGCAACACGATGACCTTGAAAATATGCGTCAAGGTCAGTGATCGATTCATGGTTAGTTGGCTCCCCGTTCGCCTAGATACCATGCAAAGTTTCATTATCCTAACATTAACCATCTTTGATTGCCAAGGGTGTTCCGTCCTTTCTGCCCCACCCTGTATAAAATCATGAAATATGTAGAAGGAAAAGTACAGAGGTTTAAAGCTCGTCTAGTGGCTCAAGGGTTTAGACAGCGAGAAGGCATTGACTATAATGAAATTTTCTCACCGGTGGTGAATTACATCTTGACCAAACTGTTCTTCATTCTACTGGTTATTCTTCAAGGATGGGGCAATGTCCATCTCGATGTAAAATGTGCATACTTGTATGGTGAACTCAAGGAAGAAGTGTTTATGGAAAAGCAACCGGGTACCCAAATGAGACTCCTGAAATCTTTGTATAGCAGCTGGCTGGAAGGTACGAAATGCTGCATAGTAATTTACAGGAAATGGGGTTTAGTAGTGATAGGTTATAACTGTGACTATAGTTTGGGTCGTGATGTAGTTATGTTAATTTATGTTGACGACAAGGGCGAAACGAATACGGTTTCTGCAAGCAAAATAGCAGAAACTTCTGGTAGTTTGGGGCTCCATTCCATTCTATTTTTACTAATTGATTATTTAATATCAATTAGCTCTCACCCACAAAGATTTCTAGCCAACTGTTTCGCCTAGACCCAGGTGTCTACCATTCAATAGAATGGAGCCCCCAACAGGCAGAAGTTTATTTTTCTTGCTGAAACCGCATTCGTTTCACCCTTGTCATTTGCCCTAGCAAGCGTAGCCTATCTCTCATCCATAAAGTAGTCTCTACTGATGAGCCCAAACAAGGGCGAAACAGTCTGTCCACAGACCTTTGTGGGTGAGAGCTAACTGATAATATATGTTGACGACATTGTAATTTTTGCTAAATGCAAGGTTATTCAAAGAAAGGCTACGTAGGGTCTTTGATGTAGTTACACTTGGGCCCGTATTATTGGGTGGAGTTTGGGCGTGTTGACTACGAAGTTAGGATTCATCAGACTCAGTATATACTAAAGCTAGCTAAAAATTATGGCATACAGGGAAACAGTATCGTAAAGGTTCCCTTACCCGTTGGGACAGCCATTCAATTGCCTACCATGGATGAAGAGTTGAATACCGTTTTTCCCCATCGGTCGCTAATAGGTTCTTAATGTTTTTAGCAACTCGGACCCGGCCAGACATACTGTCTCAGTATAACAACTCCCAGTCTGAATTGTTGAAGCAAGTTTTACAATACATGGTAAATACAAAAGACCGGCACATCAGTTTGTCAAATGGAGTAGGATGTAATCTTTATGCGTATTCTGATGAGCCACAGACAAGTGACAGACACCCGTAAGTCATTTGGAGGTCACATCGTATTTCTATACTATCCGCCAGGAAAGAAGACTTACCTTATATGGTCATTTTATGACTACTAATCTTTCATGGAAAAAAGTGCGCCTTGCCTCTATAGTCTATAACTGCGTCGTCGTGGCAACGCTATTAGACCAACAACAATGGCGTCGCTTTCCGATCAAGTTCGTGTCAACAAGAAAGAAAGTTCGTGCCAACAAGTCAAGCTAGGGGTGTTATTTGGAACGTTTTTCAGTATTTCACGAGTCAAGGAGAATCTATTTCTATTTGTATTACTAAGAATTACTTGCATGTCAAATTTCAAGCTTTTTGCTCGATGTGCATGATTAGCCCAAATTATGGCCCTAGCAGCTTTAGTATATGAGCACACGTTGGCTGCTTAGCCATGGCGGATATCTGCAAGGTAAACGACGCAGCCAGCATGCACAATGCACACCCCTGTTTTGAAACGCGTTGGACTTCTTTCTTGGTGGAGACTATAGGTGGTGTACTAATTTCTTGGCATTGCAAGAAACAAGCCAGACTCTCTTTCAGTACGATGGATGCACTTGTAGACTGCATCAAGGAAGTTGGATGGCTAAGTGAATTATTCTCAAGTTGTGGGACCATTTCTGATGTGCGTAGTTAGCCAGTTGGGTATTCTGATAATGTAGCGGCTATTCATTTTACGAGTGAGTCAACTGAAAACCGGCGCAGTAAGCATATTGAATTGTGTACGTGACTGGTACCAAAACAGATATTTTGCTTTAATGAAGGTACCTGGCAACTTAAATGTAGCGGATATGTTTACTAAACCACTTTCAAGTGGAAAGCTATCATTAATGTGCCAGAATGTATTCATTTGATTACTGTGTGTGTTGTTGTTTTGAGAAATGAAGGTTGTGAGAGATTGGGGGAGTGTTGTTATTGGACATGAAATGATCTGTCAGTAAGTTCTGATTAATTTATTATTTATTTACATAGTAATTTATGGGTAATTAATAATAGATATTTGGTAATTTATTATTGTACATTAGCAAGTGTGTGTAATTCCACTTGTATATTAGCTGAAATATATTGTAAAATAGTTGTACATATCGCATGAAAAATGGGTGACTTCTTGTTTAACAAACCTAAATGGTGATGCCACTTCCTGTTGCTGATAGAAAATCCAGATGGCTGCTGCTGGGCATATAAGGCTGCGCATTGTCACTGAAGCCTACTCATGTATATAGCTGTGATTAATGCTGAATAAACCATTAGGACAATGGTACAAAGGAAGTGTTTCGACTGTCTGAATGAATTAGTGCAGTAGCGTGCATTTTTCTAGGATATCACCTTTGGTCGACAAAAGTTATGTTATTAATGCATATGGAGGACATCAGTGTTAGGCCTAGTCTACCTCCAGGATGCCTACAATCTGAAGACGGAACACTGGCGAACGACGACCGGGAAATGGCGGCAAGGGACCCGAACGGGAACAAAGTATGGTCACAGAGAAAGTATGGTCGAACCCGGGAAAATAGAACGACCGAAAGGTGTAGTCAAGAAGTTGGCAGATCTGGCTGTCCGGGAAAGCCGTGCCGGTGAAGAACATCACAACAGCGACCAAAGAGAAAGAGCGAACGGAGGGCGACTAAAGCGCCTAGGTGGCGCCGCTTGGCAAATTTGTGGAGAACGAACGACTCGTTGGAAGGTCACTGGAAGGCGGTCGTTTAGAGGAGGTGGAGAAAGAAAACCATCCGAAGCAGAAGGCGGAGAAGGTGTCGAGTTACGAACATTCGGCCGGGTGAAAGGTGCAAAAGCACATAAACAGGTGGACGAGTCGGCCACAGTCATGACCATTGTAGAGTCCATGATGTCCAAGTAGTGGTCATGACGAATGGAAAAGTCGCAAGCAGGCCACAGCCTCATATACGACAGTTGAAGCGATGACCAGTTGGGTGTAACCGAAGGTGTCGGCGTGGTCGCGCCGAAGGTCAACGTCCGGATATGGTGGGGAGAGCAACCACGTAGCGTAGCGGCCTAGAGAAGAAAAAGGTGAAACCAGTTCTGGTCCCTGCACTTTTATAGGAGGACTGCGTCATGCATGCGCAGACGATAAGCTACTGAACTGGCAAGGAAGCGAACGACTTCTCCTCTAGAGGAGATTGCATTACAAGAAGGAATGCGAGAAATTGGCATGTGTGAATTTTCGTTGGCGTATAGAAACACAATTTCAATGCTAAATTAATAATCGAAACTGAACCCAGGTCTACTACTTTATGATGATGTATTAACCAAACCTAACGTATTTCTTCTTTCGTTTGGGATGAACACAAAAATGTAATGATTTTGCAACATTTTCTTTACGGTACTGGAGCTAGGCTACCTCCAAGCAACAAAACGCCAGATTTTTAAATCAAAACTGCCAACCCTAAACTTGGTGAGGTAGGGTGGGCAGGAGAAATTAAACTTTTAACCTAAAATCGTTGAAATCTTGGAAGATCATAGAGAAAACCCAAGTAGTCTTACTGAAGGCCTGAAATTTTCAATTTCGAATTTATTTATTTTTCAATAAATACCGGAATGTAAACAGCGCTGCTGCTTAAAAATTGTGACGCACATCGTTGTAGTTTGGCATAAAGCCACGTAGATTATGTTACCTACACTTTTCATAATTGTTTAAAGTCCTCTCACAAACAATAGGGGTACTTCACACAGCATAATAATCGATTTCATTGATGTCTGGAACTGTTTATAACTTGCAACAACTCACGTGTATATGACGCAGGTTTGTTAGCGCTAATGTCGCAGTTTTCACTTATTTTTTTCAAAGTCTGTCTTAAATCTTCGTAAAAGATGCTTAGCCTTTGATCTTAATAATGTTCAGATTCCAAATATATTTACCTTTTTTAATTCGGTTGGGTAGTTGGTAATTATATAGAACAGCGCCTTTTCAAGCTATCGACATAATTCAACTACCTGTCGATTCCTATCGTCGTTGTGGTTCAGAAAATCATACGAAAACTTGAGCAAACACTTTTTTCTTTTATAAAAAAAAGTTTTAAAACACGTTAAAACGGTATTGACAACCGTGGTTAGGCCGCCATAACGCGCGACGATGGGAACGCAACAAAAAAAACCTGATTTCGACCATAACATTAGTAAACGGAAATTTTCACGGAAATTTTCACGCGACAATTTTTTTCCAGTATGAAATGCCGTCCGCAGGGGCGCGCTTCGCGCGCACTATTATATACATCGAGAATTTGTCTAATCAGAAATATTATGACGCAAGCATTTGTGAAACAAGGAACAAATTATGACACTTGATTGTTTCACAAATGCTTGCGTCATACTATTTCTGATTACACAAATTCTCGATGTATATAATAGTGCGCGCGAAGCGCGCCCCTGCGGACCATGTTTCATACTGTAAAGAAATATTGATATAGAAATAGAACGACAGTTTGCATCCATCACAAATCACCGCTGCAGCCGTGCCGACGCAAATGAACAAGATAATTTCCGTTTACTAATGTTCTGGTCGAAATCAGGTTTTCTTGTTGCGCTCCCATCGTCGCGCGTTATGACGGCCTAACCACGGTTGTCAATAGCGTTTTAATGTGTTTTAAAACTTATTTTATAAAAGAAAAAAGCGCTTGCGCAAATTTTCGTTACGATTTTCTGAACCGCAACGACGAAAGTAATTGACAGGTAGTTGAATTATGTCGATAGCGTGAAAAGGCGTTTTTCTATATAATTACCGGGTAGTTTTAAAACTATGAGGCAAAACCTGTCCGCTACTTCGGCTCAATGCTTTAGCGCCATGTTGGAATTTTACTTGCGTAAGTAAAAACTATCGGCTCTCTCGTGCAAACCGGAAGTGGCTCGAGCGTCGTTGGCGCCGAGTTTGGCTGACCAAACTCTCCACCAACCAGTGAATTGGATACTTGGAAATTAGGGCTCTAAACAAATCCTAAGGTACCTTACATGTCTAGCACTCCTCGGGGTCCGCGCAGAAGGCAAATTGGAGCCGTTTCCGAAGTATAAAAACTCAAGCTTGAGAAAATATCGTTAGCATAGCTCGACCTCGCAACCACCCATCGTCACGTTCTCCGGGAGAGCAATGTTCTTCTGCCGCTGCAAAATGCGCCAAACGGGGCAAAGGTAGAGGAGATGTAAGTTAACTTAGTTATACTTGAATTTCGTTTAGGCCATTTATTTGAAAACTTAAATGTAACTTAAACTTAATTATCGCGATCGGGGTAGGTTTTTGCGGGTGAAATAATTTTTGGGGACGATTTTATAAAAAGAACATTTTGCCGGCCCCCAGCTAGGCCGGCTAAAAATGGTTTCTTTGTGCCTAAAACATACTTAACCTGATAATTTAGCATTACATTCCTCGAATGTGATGTTACCCTGGAGGTTTCTTCTGTTGTGTTGCCGCCTGCTTGCATACCTCTGCTGCGCATGCGCGCGGCAGTCCTCCCTTATAAAAGCGACAGTGTGCACGTTATCGGCATTCATTTTACTCTCAATATGTCAGGCGGTGATTCGAGAGGGGAGGCATGGCGGGAGTAGGTTAAGTATGTTTTAGGCACAAAGAAACCATTTTTAGCCGGCCTGGCTGGGGGCCGGCAAAATGTTCTTTCTTTCTTGCTAAAACATCTTAACCTGATAATTTAGCATTATCAGTAGACCTCGTCAAAATTGGTGGTGGGCACCACCTTGACGGGTGCCTCGGGATGCAAGCAGGCTGTTCCCCAAAAAGTTGTTGAAAACTTCGCATTTTGTTCAGAACAGGTGATGAACCTCGAGGATAGGTTACTATCCCTCTTCACTGGGTGGCTTGTTTCCATGGTGAATGCTTAGCTGCTATCGTGGTTGGCTTGCTTCTGCTTCGTTCTGAGTGCTTAAGGGGAATTGACTAATGTGCAGGTAGCGACAATAGATCGAAGCTGGCGGTTTACATACGCGACCTTTGCATCAGGTTGTGTGAGGTGGAGGTCATGGATTCCTTCAAGATGCTGGTGTGAGGATTGCTTCGATCAGAAGGCATTGTTGGCGGTTGGTGACGATTGTCCTGAATGACATTGTCCTGAATGTTATAAGTTACCAAGGGTCAATAAGTTTGTGTGTGGTTTCATACGTTAGAATGCGAAGTTAGTGAGGAGGAGAAGTTGGTTTTTTTCATCTCGTCAGTTTTCTGTTTTTTTTTTTTTTTTAAATTGGACAATGGAAGGACTTGGATGGTTGTTCTACGTCTAGTAGTCAGTCATTTCAACTCAATCGAGCGGGATAAGCAGAGTTGCGGAGGTCTTTGAAAAACTTTGAAGAAAACCCTGTGTTGGTTTAAGTTGGGGCGTTGGGTTTTCCTCGGAGTCAGCTGGTTGAAGGGATTGGATGAGTGAAGGGCACTGTCGGTAGAAGGGCTTGTTTTATGAAGGATAGAATTTCCGTGTTGAATTTCAGCCAGGCTGGGAAGAAGAGGCGAAGTCTTGCGCCGACTGGAAGGTAGGAGAGGCGGGAGGCGTCGTGGTTTCAATGAGAGGAGCTCCTGCCCCCTGGTGACGACTAGCGGCTGTGGCCGACAGGAGTTGCAGCTCGCTCTTGTTGGTTACGTTGGCCGGAGCGGGAGCGAGGGAGATCGGGCCGAAGGGGCTGTTGGTTTCTCGGCTGAAAGTAGGAGTTAACTTTCGATGGTTTTTAAGCTGGGAAGAAGAGGCGAAATCTTGCGCTGGCTGGAAGGCAGGAGAGGAGCTGCGGCGGTCAGAAGTTGCGGCTCAGTCCAGCTGTTTTTTGTAGGTCGGAGCGGGAGCGAGGGGGAACGGACCGAAAGGGCTGATGGTTCCACGGCTGAAAGTAGGAGTTAATTTTCGGACGGATTGGCAGCACTGTGCGGAGCGGGCAGGGGCCGGGCCACGGAGTTCGAGGGACTAGTGCAGGACCACATTGGGGCAGGGCGGGAGTCGCCAAATAAACCCGATGAAAGAGGCCCACAGTTGGGACTGGCGAGAGTGGATGGCGTTCCGGCAAGCATGAAGGAAAGCCGCACAGATCATGGATGGGAAGTGATACAATGCAGTGTAGCCGGTGGTCACCTGGCATGGGCAGGCTGTCTAGGTGGCGAGTAGATGAAAGACAGAAGACGGGAAGGGGACAAACCGTCTGCGGGACCAATTCGATTGGTTATTGGATGACGAAAGACGAGAGGACAGGTGGAGAGAGGAACTCCCAGATGAGTGGGCTTTCATCTTGTTCAGGACGGCATCATAACCGGAAGGCGGATGAAAGATGTGGAGCGGGGAAGAGGCTTTCAGCTTAAAGGGCTTCCAACTTGGACCGGGACGTCCTCTCGACCATCAAGCGGACGGGAGACATTGGAGCAGGCCGAGCGGGGGGGGGGGGGGGGGGCTTGGTTGGCCTTCATCACGGTGGAGGGCAGCAGCACTTGGGTGAAAGACGAGTGAGTGCGTAGACCGAGGAACGGTGGCTTGGCAGATCTTCTCCATAGTGTAAAACGGCAACCCCCGAGCGAGTGGATGAAAGACGAGTGAGTACGTGGGGTGAAGAGCGTTGGTTTGGCAGATCTTCGCCACAGTGCAAAACGGCAATACCCGAACAAGCCGGGTGAAAGACGCAAGGCGGTTGAAAGGCGAGTGAGTGTGTGGAGCGGGTAATGACGGCTTGCAGGTCTTCTCCGTGGTGTAAGATGGCAACACTCGAGCGAGGCGAGTGAAAGACGAGTGAGTGCGTAGAGCGAGGAGCGGGAGCTCGGTAGACCTTCTCCATAGTGTAAATGGCAACACCCGGGGAAGGTGGGTGAAAGACGAGTTGCTTGGAGTGAGGGACACTGGCTTGGTAGACCTTCATCATCGTGCGGAATGAAAACGTCCGTACAGGGCGGGTGAAAGATGAAAGAGTGCGTGGAGTGAAGAACGATGGTTTGGCAGGTCTTCTCCATGGTGTAAAACGGCAATACCCGAGCAAGCCGGGTGAAGACGCAAGGCGGTTGAAAGACGAGTGAGTGTGTGGAGCGGGGCACGACGGCTTGGCAGGACTTCTCCGTGGTGTAAGATGGCAACAGCCGAGCGAAGCGGGTGAAAGAAGAGTGAGTGCGTAGAGCGAGGAGCTAGGTGGATGAAAGAAGGCGAGGGAGCCGGAGCAGGGGCCGTCGATGGATGATCCAGTTCAGAACTTTCCATGGCTGGACTGGTGAGAAGTGGAGCTCCAACGTCGTGGCGGGAGAGGCGAGAGGGCTGATCAACAAACCAGACTCGACGGCAACGTCCCAGCTATGGGCAGACCGGAGACGGGCCGAAGAGTGTAGCGTGTGGTGATAAGACGACAGCCCAGAGCCGCGTGACGAAGAGTGGCACGGCTGAGAGACAGGAACAGCACGGCTGGAAATTTCCCATAACGGCAGCAGGACACAGGGATGTCTTGATTTTCGCTCGGGATGTGGGGCCAACCACGGGCGAGACAAGCACAGGAGGTGCAACCGGCTTCCAACTTGGTTCACTCAAAACGTGGGTTCTCGCCACGAGTGAATCAAGCAGCAGTAGACAGCAACAGCTGACTGATTTTTACTCGAGACGTGGGGTTAGCCCCGGTCGGGGCAAGCAGCAAAACGGCGTCCGTCATGGTTCACTCAAACGTGGGTTCTTGCCACGAGGCAGACGAGCTGATGACTTCCAAGTTAACTGTTCAGTGTGGTTTTAAAAGCCACGAATGAGACTAGCAGCAGTGTAGGACAGCAACTGTTGTCTTGGTTATCATTTGATACGTGGGGAGAGCCACAGGCGAGACAAGCGGCAGGTGTGACAAAGGCATCCAGCTTGGATCTTTACTCAAAAAAACGTGGGTTTTAGCCACGAGTGAGACGAGTAGCAATGGACAGCGAGTGTTGGCTTGATTTTCGCTCGAAACGTGGGGAGACAAACGGTCGAGACAAACGGCAGGCGTGATGATGACAACCAGCTTGGTTCATTTTATTTATCGTATTGCAGTTCATTGCTGGAACACTAAAATTCTCTTAAGTCTTTGTTTACCTATTCAACGTAACGATATCTCATTGTTAGTCTTTCCCGAAGATACAATTGATGAATCTTGCTTGCCGATTTAACAATGTCTAAGCCGAACAAAGAATTTAGCTGCGTGAAGTTTGATTGTTTCACATGCTTATCTTCCTCGCTAGAAGACGAGCGTTGTTTTTTTTTTGGCCAGTATTGTACAGTAGCGGTGGGCAGCAACTGTTGACTTGATCTTCACTTGATAACGAACAAGGTGGTGTATTCAAAGCACGGTAGCAAGTTCGATCGAGGTTGAAAACAATCAAAACCGAAAACGGGAGTAAGGCGGGTCGCTTGCAATGTGGTACATCCGGGATCTTGCTGCGAGAAGCGACTGAAAGCTGGAGCTCCGTCGAGGCGGTGGGAAGGGTGGGGGCCGGTGGAGGGAGTGCTTTCCGACTGAAAGTGAAAGCTGAAAGTGAAAGCTGAAGGGACGCCGCAGATGCGGGTGCAGCCGGCTGGAACGACGATGAGCGACCGAGCAGGGTTAGGTCGGCAGCTTGCATATGGACTTCGGCAGATGTCGGTGATGGTAGGCCGTTCGGCAACACGGGCGTGTTACCGTAAAAAAGTTGAAAGCCGAGGATGTCGCGGGAGTTCGGCAGACCTTCTCCATGGAACGCTGGCTTGGTAGAGCACCACCACCGTGCGGGATGAAAACGTCCGAACAGGGCGGGTGAAAGACGAATAAGTGCGTAGAGCGAGGAATGCCAGCTTGGCAAATCTTCGTCAAGGTTCAAAACTGCAACTCCCGGGCAAGGCGGGTGAAAGACGAGATGCGGAGCGAGGAGCGCTGGCTTGGTAGATCATCATTGTGTGGGGTGGAAAACACCCGAACAAGGCGGGTAAAAGATGAACGAGCCTAAGGAGCGAGGGATGCATGCTTGGCCGACTTTCAGCATGGTGCAGAACGGCAACATCTGGGTAAGGCGTAGACGATTGAGTGCATCGGCCAAGAAGATCAGATTCGGTTGGCCTTCCTTGTGAAATCGGCAGACCAAATTCAAGACGGATGAAAGACGGGAACTTGCGAGATCTTCATCATAGTCGTGACAGCTACAGCTTCAGTGAGGCGGACAAAAGACGGCCAGGGAACCGGTGGCAGGGGCCGTCCATGGGTGATCAGTCCGTCCTGCTTCCATGGCTGGATTGTTGAGACGTGGAGCAACAATGTCGTGGCAGAAGGGGCGAGAGGCCTGAGCAACAACCCAAACTCGACGGCGGCATCCCGGCTATGGGCAGACCGGAGACGGGCCGAAGAGTGGATCGTGCGAGAGCAGCCAGCCGGAAAGGTGATGAGCGTCGGAGAAGGTTGGCGTTGACAGCTTGGGTCCGGACTTCGGCAGTTGCCAGCGGCAACTCGGTCGAAGAGAGGGTGAAAGCGGTCGTCTGCGGACGAAGAACAGCATGAGGGGAAGCGACAGGTGAAGGAGGGCTTCGGATGCAGCGGCCATCATCGGGTTTGGAATTCAATATTCGTGTGAAAGCGGGGAACTATTTTCGGCGCGAGGTGACGTGGAGACACCTCTGGAGGAAAATGAATGCCGATAACGTGCACGCTGTCGCTTTTATAAGGGAGGCTGCACAACAGAAGAAACGTCCAGGGGAACATCACATTCGAGGAATGTAATGCTAAATTATCAGGTTAAGATGTTTTGGCAACAAAGAAACTTTAATTTCATTCACGTTTCAAGTTAACACTTTCAAAATGTGAATTTTTTTTTCCAATGTAAAACCAAAGACTAGCATCTTAACCAGACAGCTAAAGGTTGCATGTGAATCGTCGTCAGTGACCTTATGTGAGTTCAATTTTTATTCAATATTACTTGCATTTTTGCGAAAATGTACTTCTAGTTTGAACTTGGTAAAATTTTTTGATCGTTGTTGATACTTTCGAGTTTTAAGCACGATTTGCTTAACGATTTTTTTTTTTGTTGTTGCTGAAATCTAAAACCAAGATATGTTGTAACAAAAAATGAAACTGCAAACTAAACACTTTTGTAAATATTTTATTAACACTGGCGATGTTAGTAAGGGTCGACCTAGGATCTCTGTGTTAAACTTTCAACTTTGAGAGCTTATAACTTCGTCAAAATTGAAAAATTGTAAACCAAATTTAGAATCTAGCCTTGACTAGTCAAGGCCTGCCTACAGTCCGAAAATTGTGAAATTCAGTCCAGCCAAACCCGAGATACAGAGAGCGGCCAAATAGACAACGTCTTGTTCTTGTTCTTGGTCTTGTTCTGGGGATGTACCTTTCGTCTGTCCTCTCTACAGGTCATACTATTTGTCCTGTAAAGCTGGTTTTTAGCTCAGTTTACAGGTATTGATCCGTAGATGTGCCCTTTCCATAAGGCTTTTTCTAATTGGTCAAGTGGTTCAGGGGTTATTGAACTCTAAGCGACCAGATTGATTGTTTTACATTGTTTTAAACATTGTTATTATGCAACAATGTCATTTAGCAAACGCCAGCTGCAAGACATAGACTGAAGATTAAAGGATTTGTTTCTACTGTTAACATTAGCGATAGCCAGGTTAGTAAGGCCATAGCTATTTACCGAGCTTAAACGCGGCGCAACAAAACAAACAACAAATTAATTATAAAGGTGTCACACATACCCAACCCCTCATCCACCACCACACCTATTTATTACAATTCTCAAAGTAACACGGATTAATAAACAAAAACGTATCGTTAAAAGTTAAAAGTAAGGGTCTAAAAGTCAAAACCTGTAAGGAACACGGACAAGCTTTGACTGTAAGGGTCTAGGTGTCAAATTTGGCCAGTAAGACGCTGCTAAGCATTAGACCCTTACTACCCGGTGATCATGTTAATGACTTAGTACGGAAAATTGGAAATTAGCCAACAGCGAAAATC
>JAHWFP010002216.1:0-13243 GCA_023313725.1 Lithobius niger | reverse complement strand
TGTATATTTATTCAACTCAACTAGTACGGCCCCGCAACAACTCAAGGTTAGATTAGCATCGCCTTGAAAGTATAGCTTAGCTTCCTACGATAGCACTAACTAATTACAGGGCGGAGAGTCAAATGGTCAAATGGTCTATTTTGCTGATGCAAAATAGGTTTGCATCAGCATTTATTATTGACCGGGTCCAAATTTGGCTTTTGGATTTTAATGTAAGCCGACCCCAGTGGAGAAGTAGACACCCCTAGACTGCCTTCATGACTGAGAAGCGAAGGGCATCAAGAATTGAAATCCAAAATGGCAGCGGGCATAGGCGTAAATAAAACCTGTATCTAGCAATTACTAAAAAAAATCGACAATTTTACACGAAAAAAAAAAAGACGCCCCCGGGTGGGCTTGAACCACCAACCTTTCGGTTAACAGCCGAACGCGCTAGCCGATTGCGCCACGGAGGCTTCGTGAATGTCGTCCGCTAGCAAGTGGTAAATAAAGTTAGTACGGCTATCTATAAGTACGGGAAGAAGGCGTAAAAATGCACAGGGGCTCGTCCTGCCGGCCTACTCGTATTTTGTGAAGAGCCCCTGCGTAAACTTGGGAGGAATAACTCGTTGCACCTTATAAACATGTTTAGAAAGAGCATGCAATTTTTGCATATATTTACATAGTCTTAGACATTTAATTTGTTTTTTTTTTAAAGATCCTTACAATGGTTGGCCTGTAAATAATAGAAGAAAGAATTAGGTAGGAAGTTACAAGCAACACGAATGAAATAAAGCGAGGCTTTGTGAGAGGCATCCCGGGGAACCCGAGCAGAGCGAGCAAGAACGGTCTTAGTGGTTTGTATCGTCATCTCTAGAGCAAGAAAAGCCCGGTTTGAACACGACACTGACCCATGCGCTATAAACAAATGGCTGGAAAAATCTGTTATCAAAAGGTTAAAAACCATAATTAATTAAGGTTGGGACAATGAAACTTTAAGTCGCCCCGCTTTTTATTTTATTTGGGGAGGTTTGCACAATTATAACCCACGTCATCAACTATTGATTCAAAACTGGAAATTACGAATTCAAATCACGAAATTTGTCACTCAAAATTCAAAAGTTACCATTCGAATTCCTTCTAAACTGAGGTAAATCTTGAGCCTTCTGAATAGGCCAAAATCACAATACATATTTCACACACAATATTTACTAATTTTCGACGCATAAATTGCCGGCTTGTTCACAAAACAGATGAAAAACAAAAACAGTGTGAGTGGAACCCAACTCAAGCACAAGGGCTTGTAGTTGGGCTGGTTCAACGTTGATTTTACGCTTCATCTATTTTGTGAACAAACCGCCAATTTATGCGCCGAAAATTATAAATATTATGTATGAAACATGCATTTGTGCGTTTGGCCTAGTCAGAAGGCTCAAGTTTTACCTCCGTTACTTCATTCACAAAGTCTCTTATTCAACTCTCTAAATTATTTCAGTCACAGAAACGCTTACGCTTTCTTTTGTTGTTCTTTCTTTATTTCGTCAAGAAAATCCGAAAAACACAGAAAACGAAAACGGTCCGCCTGTTTTCAGAGGTGAAACTCATTTGTCTTGTGCGGTTGAGTAACGAAGCGTTTTAAAGGTCAGTGTTTTGATGTCAACCTCAAGGCGTCGGTTGGTCTGAGGTAGTTTGAGAGCAAGGCTAGGCTAGCACCTTAATCTTCTAGGGTTTTAAGCGCAAGAATGCGTTGAGAATACCTGAAGACAGGATTTACAACTCATAACTCATGCCTAAATCCTCTTAGGAAGCATTGTCTTTGCGGTAGTATAGAAGCCGAGCTTGAAAGAGATTGTTCCCCCCTCCCCCACCCCACATCACGTCATCAAATATTGAAGTAAACATAAAACGGAACTTGGAATGATTTACTGTAGTAGCTCACGTCGGTTAGGCCCTACGGATTTGCTGGATCACTCGACAAAATGTTTACGATGGAATCTGGACCTACTACTGTATCTTTGATGAACTTTCCCCCATCGACCAATTTCATTTCCAGCGTGGTGCGCAACAAATGCGTAAAACGTAATGGCTACCTAGGGCAGCATTTGAAAATTCCGTGGTAAACCTTCGCTTGTAGTTTGCGGCTCCAATATATTGAAAGTGATGTAACCAGTTTGCTCAGCTTTAATAATACTTGGTGCAAGTAAAGTAACCATAAAGCACACGAGCGAAAAGCAGACAACTAAAAATAACCGAAGATATTGGTCTTTTTAGTGGTTAAACCTTGGACTAACAACTCGCTTCGAGAGGGACGAGTCACCTACCTTCACCAGCCATACAAAACCCGTGCGTCCGATACTGCTAGGTGACCGGCAGCGCGACCTTGCGCCATGGGAGATTGAAACTATTTCCGAAGGTTTTACCCGGTTTTCCCGTTTAACTCTCGTCGCTCGCGTGAAAAGAGTGAGGTGGTCTAAGGTGAGCACGCCACTGACGGATTTTGTGGTGGCGCTGCTATCGCAGCTGCAGAAGGTTGGCACACACTCGAGCTTACAGATAGCCGTACGTGAATCGTCCATCTCGAATTCGGTGAGTTGTTGGTCCAAGGTTAAACGAAGATTCGTTTTGAGTAATTGATTATTTTGCCAAGTTTTCGTCAATCAAATATCGATTTCTGCTTCAACGGAATTAGGGGAAGGGGAATGGAAGAAGAAATGAAGTGAAGTGCCACTGCCCACACGCGATGGCCACGCGGGATAGTGCTACAAGCAAATCCTGTTCTTCAGCGTTTGTTTGGAATTTCTCTGCTACTTTTTATTTTCCCCCAGTTTTTCCCGAGTATTCCGTCAGAATTGTGGTGATGGATTTCGGGGAAGAAGCCAAAGACGAGAGTATCGTTCCAAGAAACGTCCTCATCAAAAGTTCACAAGACAGAAGTATCTAAGGCGGTCAGAGAACGTGAGATATAACAGAAGCAGTGGCGTAACGTACAGGTAGGCTAGGTAAGCATTGCTTACGGGCCCCTGCAACTCGGGGCCCCGCCTGGCATCGAAATATGGAAATGCACAACATCGTTGAGATTTTTGCATTGAGAAAAGCAAGCTGAAACGATAGCCTTAAGAGCCTCATGTGAACTAAATACGGTATGTAAATGCTCAGTTCAAAGTACAATATGTTATAAGCAAGTCCAAGTTCCCATTTTACAAGTGTAATAATGTTGCTGCTAAACAAAACTTATAACAATTCGATAGTTAAGTAGGCTAAAAAATACCACACAGACATTTTTTTAAATAAATTTTTTCATTGTTTGTTTGCATTACGAAGTAATTTTTTGGGCTGAAAAGTTGTTGGTTGTTCGGGTAACGTAAACCAAACAATGTACAGTATGTGTTTCATTTGGACCAAGACAGTCGAAAAGGTCAAAGATTTTGTTGGGGGGGGGGGGGGGGGGCCACCAAAAATTTTGGGGGTGGGCCCAGAGACACTTTGTTACGCCACTGAACAGAAGGGATGCCTGCTTTGTCAACGGAAAGCTCTTGATTCGGACGTACGCCCAGCGAAAGTCGAAAAGGGGAATAATAAAATAGTAGTTGTTCCCCGGCGTAACATACGTCGGTCTAGCTGACTCCACCTGCTTCAACTCGGCTCTAATAGTCAGCATTATTGAAGCAATAGTGTTTGTTTCTAATTGTTAGGGCGCATATCCGTTCTCATTGTCGGCCGCTCGTACTTTTGCTTTGCTACCGTGGGAAGATTCAGCCTACTCGCCCACTTGCTGATTATTGAAGCTTTGTTTAATATATAGATAGGGCTCCACGACAGAAAGTGGCGAGTGCTGCAAATCGAAAATCGCCATTTTGTGGCGACCGACAACGAGCACTTTCCTAAACTCAGCGAACAGATCAGAAAGGTGTTCTTAAAACGCGCGATTAATTTCCCGAATCCCTCAGTATGACGTCACCGCCTTATCCGTTGCATCCACAGACTAAAGATGGAGGATCTGTAGTTTTTCTTCAACAGGACTACTCACGGAAACTTAACGATTGTGGCCGCTTAGGCCGATAAATAGGTTCATTTGTTACAGTCGAGTAGTCACTTAACCGTAAGAAGTGAACGTAGTCATCGGTCGATAAATAACTTTTAATAAACTTAGCAACTCCCTTGACATCAAGCATGTTGGTGAACATACGCTCATGCTTACTGACGAAAAAAGCGAAATTGGGAGACTTTCAGACTGAGTTGGGAACTTTAGCGTCAGAACTTCAGGTTTCACATAGGGTTTGAAACCAGATCAAGGCCTACCAAGGATTAACTGGAAACTACCCGGTTTAGAGTTCTCTACGGTTAAAAATAAGTCTTAGACTTAAGAAACCAATCAGAACGAGTTGCCCTGATCTTAAGGGACTCGAAGAAATCAGCCTACTTTGGGCCTAACCAAGGATTAAGTAAAAATAGGGATACTAAAGGCTCAAACAGCAAAAAAAAATTCCCAGCCAGAAACGCCTAGCAGTTGTCGAGGAGGACCAGCCTGTGGTGGTTGGCCCGAAGGTAACTGATTTTTCACGCTGGCCTCCGTTTCTTTTATACGTTATGGTTGCTCCCAACAACCGTGAAATAACAAGGGTATTATGGGAAATGGAAGTTTCCAGAAGGTAAACAGAGGCAGGAACCGGAAAGGGACTTAAAAGACATAGACATGCTCACCTATGGAAGATTACACAGATAGACGTAATTGGTCGTAGGCCCCAGCAAACATCAGCAATGTGCAAGATTTGCAACACATATACTCTGAAGTACAGAGTCTGTTCATTAAAAGACTTTACGCGTTACGTCACTTTTAAAGAAAGTGACGTAATCGTGTTGGCTCGACCACTGATCTGGCTTATTGTTTTAGGAAAGTGTCCAATGTTGAATATAGGTTATAGTAAAATTAATGTCCTTTTCAACTGCTAAGGTTATCACCTGACGGAGAGGGACAATAATTGCCTACAAAACAGCCAGGATCTTTCACAAGCCACAATGTTGGATGGTTGCACTGCAACGTACGTTGGATGGTTGGATCGGGAAGGCCAAGCTTCCTTCAAAAGTTGACTGGTAGATTTCTTAGGAACATAAATCGCTGACCTCAAAATCGTGCTCGACCAACGGAATGATTTAAATTTCAGGAGCCGATGTTTAATTATTCCCATTCAGAACGGTTCAGAACGTAAGCAAAACACAGCTTTGCCGTTTCGAAAAAAAAAGTATTTGAGCTCGTATCACAACGGAATTCACAGCTGTAAAATTAATGTGAAGCCAAAAGTAAATAAGAAAGAAACACTTAAAATTGCATAATGGGTGTCTGTTTGCATCTTCATGCAATTTTAAGTGTTTGGTATTTATTTTATTGTTGACTGGAATTGGTGTTCAAATTACAGTTCGTTTTCCGTTCGAGCGAAGTTTAGTCTTTTTTTTTTATTTGAAGGTAAACAAATAAAAAAAACAGACTAAACTTCGCTCGAACGAAAAACGAACTATAAATTTGAATACCAATTCCAGTCAACAAGGGTGTTTAACATCTTGTTCCTAAAACCAAAAATGGTGATTAGTCAATGTTAACTAAAGATTCGTTTTTATTAATTCATTTCTTTGCCAAATTTTCCCTCCATTAAATATCGATTTACTTAGTGGAGTTGGAGGGGAGGGGGCGGAGGAAAGAAAGAGAGTTTGAAGTGATGTTCCATTCTTGCGCGAGTTGGCCTCGCGGGAGAGTTGCACACGCAAATCCTCCTCTTCAGCGTTTGCTTGGAATTTCTTTCTTACTTCTTATTTATCAGTTTTTCCCCAAGTGTTACGTTTGATGGATTCAGCGAAGAAGACAAAGGCAAGAGAATCGTTCCAAGAAACATCCTTATGAAAAGATGAGAGGTGTTACAGTGAGGGATGATGTGGGTTTTATTTTTTTCGGAGCCGATGTTTAATTGTTTCCATTCAGAACGGTTCTACAATATTAACTAAATAAAAGACGCATTGCCGTTAAAAAAAAAGCATTAGAGCTTGTATCCCCATGGAATTCACAGCCGTGAAGGTACACGAATGAAAAAGACGTACAGTTCACTCCAAGTAAACGAACTATAATTTGAACACCAATTTGAGTGAATAAGGATTGGAATAGAATAGAAGGTGTTGGCCATTAAGCTTAGAGCTATTTGGAGGCCCAAGCGGAAGGTGCCACCATCACAACAGTTGTTTTTTTGCCGCGTGTGTGAGGAAACAGGAGTACCCGGAGGAAACCCTCGTGCAACGGGCGGGAAACAACCGGAGAGAAACCCGTGCATATACACTTCCCTTCACCAGGATCGAACACGGATCTGTAAGAAGACAGAGATGTACAGCTGGGACCAAGACGCCTGTCGAATCTGACGCCACAGTACTCGTAGCTACCCGTGCACCATAAGATTGTTTGGGAGATGTTGTTTGGCGAGAGAGAAAGATTGTTTGGGAACAACGCTGGATGTCGCGTGGAACGAGAAGTAGGAAAAAGCAAGGAACACGCAAGTAAAATACATTAAGTAAAAAGTAAATATATAAGAAATTCGAAACTTCGGGCTGACTGATGTAAGTACATGTTTCAAAAGTGAAGCCAAAGTAAATAAAAAAATAAAAAAAACACTTAAAATTGCATAATGGGTGTCTGTTTGCATCTTCATGCAATTTTAAGTGTTTTGGTTTTTATTTCCTTGATAATGAGCTGGATGGAGTCAGCCCGAAACGTCGGCTGAAATTTGTGTTTGAAATTGTGCACTTTTGGGTTTCGTTTTGAACCCTACTTCGTTCCAGTGCTTATACTTTCTTAAAGACGCGAATACAGGCACGCTGAAAAACTAAAACGGGGGCTAGTGTTAAATGAAGATTAGTTTTCCTTAATTCACTTTGTTTGCCAAGTTGAAGGCAAAGAAAATATCGATTTACCTCAACGGAGTTGTGAAGGGGGGGGGGGGGGGGGGGGAAATAATGTTTTTGGAGTGATGTTCCATTCCGAGCAAACGCAAATCCTGCTCTTCAGGGCTTGCTTGGAATTTCTTTCTTACTTTTTTTTTGTATTTACCAGTTTTTCCCGAGTGTTCCGTCACAATTCTGGTGATGGATTCAGGGAAGAAGACAAAAGACGAGAGAATCGTTCCAAGAAAAGTCCTTATGAAAAGAGGAGATGTGTTACAGCGAGGGAGGATGTGGGCTTTTGACCCATCACACAAATCCAATCGACCTTTTAACACCGGCACGCCATTTCAGCAAACCGCCCCTCATTCCTCTTAACGGATGTTGTTAAAACAAGAATCAGCAACTTCGAAAACACGGCCGGTTTATTTGACGGCCTAGCTGAGCGTGCGGGCTCAGCGGCCAAGTCATAAAAAAAAAAAAGAGTAATCCTAATTTTGTGTTAGCTTGTTTAGTTGTTCTTTGGTTATAACGCCGAAGCCAAAACCTTGAAGAATAGGGTGCAGTGAAAAAAAAACGGTGAAGTCCCATTCCACAAAATCCCGTTTTGCCAAAAAGAAATCAGATTAAAAGCTTTTACCTAAAGGGCAAATCCCCTTTCGCCAAATCCCGTTATGCCAAATCTAATTTGACAACATGTTAGGTATACGAAATTGAATACCTTTTTCATCATGGAGATTTAAAAGGCAAACATTTAACAGAGACAAGCAGTGGCAGAATAAAAGCAATTGATTTATTTGCCTTTTGAAAGTATAGTTATGAATGCTTGGTCGTCACTAGGTAAAGGTCAACGGCAAGGTTCTCTTTTAAGAAGAGTTAGTTATACACATGATGATTACCCTTTCCCAAACGGGAATTTCCGTTTTGCACAATCTCATTTCACAGAATAAAAATAATCTTTAAAAATTCAACATGTCAAAGAGGCAGTATAAAAATAATCTTTAAAAATTCAACAAGTCAAAGAGGCATGTGTAATTGGAAGGAACTTGTGATTAGTTGCGGTTTCTGATGTTATACGTATAGCCGCAGCGAGCGCGGCAGCGCGAGCGAGGCATCTAATTTGAAAACAAATTATTCTGCGAAATCGGTGTTTGTCTATAAATGTTTGACCATTACACAGGAATAATGTGTTAAATTTCGTGTGCCTAAAATTTCATGAACGGTATTTGGCATAACGGGATTTGCCCTTTAGGCAAAAGTCTTTAATCGGCTTTCTTTTTGGCAAAACGGGATTTGGCGAAACGGGGCATAACCAAAATACTATCTTTCGAGGATTCTTGATAACTTGGATGAGGAAAATTTGCCTTTAGACACACCCAAGCTACCAGAATATCACACACAAAAAAAGCATCATTCTAGATTAGGTGATGTTTGAGGCGCCACAAGTTTAACACTGTTTAACACAACCATAATGGCGAAAGAAAGGGGAAAAAAAACTATAATTTGGCTGGTTTAAAATTGTTAACTTATCTCATTTCATGTATTCAGAAACCGCTTAAACACGCCATAATTACACGAAATTTAATTTTTATTAAAAAATCTGCGTAACATCGGGGTCAAACTTGACGTTTTAGCCCATTTTGCCCCAAAACTGGAGCACTATAACATTACTGTGCCAAAAAAAAAAAATCTTGCAATTTGTGATTGTGTTTCATGGTCTCGGGAAGCATCACGTGAGATAATGTTAAAATTAAATTTTTAACCAGTCAAGGTATAAATAATTTTTCCTATTTTTGCCATTAGCATTATGTTAACTAATAATAATAATAATAACCTTTATTCAAAGAGTGTTGCCGAAGGTCTATAAAAGTCCTTGTTTGGCTACACATTTAGACCATTTCGCAATCAAGATAAAGAAAAATCTATACAACAAAATTAAATCACACAGTATGGTAAAAAATATAAAAATAATAATAATCACAGACACAGAAAAAATAAAAATAAAAAAACACAATAATTAAAAAATAAAACTATACCTTAGTTGTTAATTAGCCATTCTTTTATTTTGTGTTTGATTGAAGTGTACTGAGTTAAATTTAGTAATTTTGATGGAATTAAATTGAAAATTGTTGGAATATAATGATCTTTAGTTTTTGAGCCATAATTATTTTTAATTAGTGGAATATGGAACCTTAATGTTTTATCGCGAAGGAAACCCATTTTAAATTCATCTTTAATTTTTAAATCGTTGCAAAAGTAATTTTTATGTATAATAATATAGTTCCTCAATTTAGTTACATTTAAAATTCTGTGTTCCTTGTATAATTCTTTAGTAGATTTGTAGTGGTTATGTTTTCTGAACCTTTAAAATTTTATTTTGTACCTTTTGTAGCCGATCAATAAGGGTTGAAGAAGCAAAACCATACACTTCAATACCATATCTAAGATGACTGGTAACCAATGCATCAAAGACGATTCGTTTGTTCTTATTATTCAATAGCGATTTAATTTTATAGAAGAAAGGAATCATTTTTCTAAGTTTAGTGATCAGAAGATTAATGTGATGAACATGTTTCCAAAAATTGTCGACCCCAAGTCCAAGATACTTACTTTCAGTAACTTGCTTCACCTTGGTACAGGTTAAAGTACAGTTTGAATAATTTAGACAGTTTTCTGTATGAATATATAAATCGGTACTTGAATATTGAATAACTAAATGTGAACTTGAAGGCCCTCGTGGCCCCTCAAAGACATTACCTCAGAGCGATAACATTTTGATGGTGGTGCTCAAATGGCAAGTTTTTTCCACACTGAAGCTATCAAGAATTCCCCAAATAGTTTTATTTCACCGCACCCTCTTGAAATAGTCAGCCGAGCTTTTATAATTCAATGTATAGTGAGCACTGCAGCACAGCCAAAGTGGCTGTTACCAAATTCCAATCTTAAAACCGCTGTTTTTCTTAAAGTGATGTCCCACCTTGCCGTATAACCACCACAAATAGGTGTCGATGATGATGATGATGATGATGCTCCCTTTTGAAACAGGGCGCAGACCGTCCTCCGTCACCTAATGGCGGCTGCATAGCCCGTCGTCACCTCCAGACGAAGGTGAGGATGATTACGAGTAGACGGCGAGAGGGACAATTTAGCCGGAGAAATCCAAGTGGAAAACCCCAGGATCTTTGACATGCCACAATCGACATGAGCACGAGGCACCACAGGGCCCTTCTCTTCCCGAAAATGCCAGGGGGTGGACGAGGCCAGGATCGAACCCGGACCTCCCAGGCAGAAAGCGGAAGAAAGTGATGCGCAAATATGGCTGCCGCTATAGACCACGCGTTACCATAGTTGCTGATGGCGCAACACTCACTCAGCTGTACGGGCCCCCCCCCCCACCCCACAATGACTCGTCGTCCGTCGCTCGCACGCAGATAGGATACACTTTATTTCATCATCTGACCAAAGGAATAGAGTTGTGTTTGGGTGGATAAGCAACTCCCAGCTCAAATGCATAGCCGAAGTGTGTAGTCTTCGATGGCAAGCGTACCTCGCGAATCTATCCCAGAATACAAAGCGCGTCTGCTGCTTCCGCCTGACCAAGTCGCCATGAGGTGGAATTCTCTGTGAAATACGCCCTGTACGACGTTGTTTATGATGTATCAAACGCAGGTAATATAACAGATTGTTATATTGCCAGGCGTAGGTGCCATTGTGTTTTGTAACAAAGTTTGACAGTCGAACAAAACCTTAACGCCGATTGTTGGGGAAATAAATATCGTATTTTTCTAACACACGAGACGGTGAATGCATGATATTTGCAAGAAAACCGGTGTAGAATGAGTCATCTTCTTGTGACAACAGTAAGTTTAACCAAGTTAAAATGTCGTAGAAGCAGAAAAATTGAAAAATTACTAAATCCAATTTAGTACCGTTATACAAGTTTAGTACCGCGTTATGCTAGGTGTCGTCTGCTTTCTCCGCCATGTTGAAAGATGGTTTAGAGGGATTAAATCTAGTGCGTTGGGTGTAAATTTCCGATCACGCGGCCACGAGTGCCGATTGGTGTGGCGGTACGTCCTTTGATGCCGCGCTCCTAAACTTCCGGTTTAGTCAAGTTGCTTATCTACCCTAACACAACTCAACTCCTATGATCTAACATAATTAAAATCGTTCAGTGTGTTTATCTATTTATTTATTTATACGCGTACCCTTCTACTCCTCTTGAAATAGTGGCCTCAAAAATTGGAGAAAGGGTTTGGAAGAAAGAAAATTTTTCCGAATTTCTCTTATAGGTGTATTCTTAAAATCAAATTTAGATCCTAAATGCCCGAGATTAACGAAAAATGACCGTTTGCAACAATCACACAACAATCACACATCTCGGAGGCTGACATCGCCCTGTCATAAAAATGTCAAAATTGAAGTACGTTTTAACCTTTTATTATAGTGTCCACGGCCTATCTTGAGTTCGCCCCAGAACGACACAGATAATAAATTGTATGTTTTTGGTAGCAGAGTGCCTTGTTAATATCCACGATGGTTACAAAAGCAATGGCGGCCGTCGATTAAAGCCGCTCCCTCCAGGAAGACGTAGCCGCTCATAAAATACCTACAGGACTCAAGATAGGCTGCGTACACAATAATTGCTGTGCTCCCAGCTTTTTTTGTGTGATATTCTAGATGTATATTACACACGTATTATTTTATTTTGTCCTATTGACTGACATCCGACCGCCAGTAACTCTAATAATACCAGTATCTGGCAGTACTTGTTGAAGTTGTTGTTGTTGTTGCACACTAATTCGTCACTGGTAGGTCTTCTTTGCTGTAAATATTATCCACCGAAAACGAAAACTGGTTTAAGAGAAGTTGTCAAGTTCCCAAAGAGGGTCGGCTTTTGAAGGAAGTGATATCATACAACCAGGGAAAGGCCGCCAGTGTTAATCCTAATGGCCAAGTTAACCGCACCGACTAAAACTTCGAAAGTTAAATGAAAACTATACTGCTATTCAAGAAAGAACATTTTCCTCAAACGGGGATTTCACTGTTCTAATAGAAATATATGTATTATGGATTGTCCGCTTCTGTTCGAACTACCGTACGTTACAAGGGGAATCATCTTCAACTTGTAACGAATGGTGCATCGTACAGAAGCAAGTAACCAATAATACATTTATTTCTATTAAAACAGTGAGATGCCCATATAAGGTAAACATTCATTCTTGAACACGAGTATAGAATGTTGCTACTCGCGGTAGCAATCTTCAAGTTTTTATTTAACATCCAAAGTATTATTCGGTGCGATTAACTTAGCTAATAGGGTTAACCTTGGTGGCGTTTCCCTGGTTGAATGACATCAATACCTTCAAAGGCCCACCCTTTTTGGAAAATTGGCGACTTCTCTTATACTAGTTATTTCTAGCGTGTGAATTTCACTGATGTTTCCTCGGCAGTAACCTGACAGGTGGATTACGGTACTTGCGTGGTCCTTAAAGTGCAGATCGCATATAGATTCAAGTAAAACAATTTCTCAAATGGGACCTTCACAGAACCAACGAGAAGGTAAAGCATGATACTGATAAACTATAAACAGTTGTGATTTGGAGTGGGATATGATTAGCTCTCATATTCCATAAATACGTTGAGAAATCTTTCCATAAATACGCCTGTGCATTGAAATGTTTTAAGAGCAACATCTAAACGAGAAGTTTAAAATCACAGACATCCGCATTTTTATAGCACTATTTTCCGAACTTACTCCCGTCAATTTTAGCACTGGTATAAAGCAATGACTCGCTGTAAACGGAAAAAAAAAGAGATCACCTATATTTTTAACGACAGTCGTAAATCGTGCGTCTTTGACAAAAGAGATAGTAAAGACTACCGAAAATTAATCATGGACGGAATCCTTCCTTCCTTATAAGCAAACCAGTTCCGTAGATTGACCTAAAAGCAAAGAAAACGACATCATCGTCACGAATTAATGAGGAAACAAGTTTTTTTTTTATAGTATGACAAATGGCGATGACTTCCTTTTACGTGAGACGTTTATTCGGCTTCAATTTAAAATGGAATGAAAAATTGACTGGACAGAAGGCAGACTCCACTAGGTCACCCAGAGTGTGACGAAAGAGGAAAGGGTGGAGGGATGAGATAAGGAAACGAAGGAAAATTTAGAATTTACAAACCCTTGTAAAATTCGGTTTTTTTTTGCTTACCTCAAAAATCCTTGGTGAATGCGAAACCGAAAGGGTGGAGTGGTGAGATAAGGAAAACATGGGAAGTTTATATTCACAATCCTCGTAAAAATTCTTCTTTTCGCTAATGCAACAAGTCCTCTGGGAATACG